>JAABKJ010007545.1:50835484-51120402 GCA_011634705.1 Andricus grossulariae | reverse complement strand
ATCCTTGGAAATCCATTGAAATGTTATCAATCTCTAACTCTTTGCAAATCCTATAAAATCACGAAAGTCTGGTAAAACATCTACATATCCCTTGAAATACTATGAAATTCCGTAAATTATCTTGAAATTTGTTTTCAAAATTTCGAAACAAGATCGAATTCTTTGAAATCTCTTCTACTTTCTTGAAATCCTTGAAATATTATTTTACGCCATATCAATTCAGACTCTACATAAGTTACAAAGTCTCGCTTTGTTCGCTGGTAACCTAAGAGCTTATTATCAAAATGCCTACGTAGCATCCCAGGCTCTCGGGGAACTAGCCTACGAGCCGACTTCGTGAGTGAAGAGGGTTACA
Organism: Andricus grossulariae; assembly: GCA_011634705.1. NCBI lineage: Eukaryota > Metazoa > Arthropoda > Insecta > Hymenoptera > Cynipidae > Andricus > Andricus grossulariae. The sequence continues at coordinate 51,120,047 of JAABKJ010007545.1, read as the reverse complement.
ATCTGAAAAAAATAAAATTTAATAAAATTGCCCAAGATTAATTCTCAGACAATTTCCTTCTTTTTGGGGCACCTAAAAGGGAGGTTGACAGGGATACGCAATTCACTCAATCTATGTGAGGGTGAATTGCACAAACGCATTCATAAATAGATGAATGTGTGTTTAATTTTAAGCCATACCAAGACATTCTTGACACCTAAAATTATCCTGAAATAGGAAGAAAGAATGAAAACGAGCGAAAAGGGGCCCATGATTGGACCATTAAATTAAAAACCTGAAATAAAATTCATTTGTAAGGGTCCAAAAGGAACAAGGCTGTGGTTGCATTCGTTATGCTAGGCAGTCACACACACACACACGTGAGGCATCTTTTCCATATCTCTCTCTCCGACGCTCTAAATATCGCCGTCTCATGCCTTGCATGTAGCCACGCTGCTGCGATGATCGCAGGCCTTCTACGCTCAACACACGGTCTTGCCGCCTTCTTCCTCCCTACATTCTTACCATGAGCGCGTCTCTTTCTCGCGTACACTCGCGTATAGTAGTTCAATGCACCCCGACACTCTTCTCTTCTCCTCTTCCACGCTATCCTCCCGTAAGTCCCTCTCGCTCCTCATCCAACATGCTACCCACTATAATCTGACGGCACGAGCACGTGTTGGTACCAAAACAACTCCACTTGTCCACTTAGCGAAAAACGTAACGCCAAAATGCTCGCTTCTCTACGAAATAAAAACGGTTGGAATTAATATATACTCAAAGTTGAAAATTCCAACCTGTATCGATTCTGATACGAATTGAAAATTAAAAGAAAATTTCTTTTTGCAAGCATAAAAGACTTCGAAGAACCTTACTTTCGTAAAGTGCTGACGATGTTCCTGCCTCGCAGGTGCAAAAATCCAAGCGAAGGCATTTGGCAATGCAATTCTCGCACACTTGAAAATCAAGCTACCTGGCTAGTCAAATTTGCAAACGCTGCTTTGGCTCTCACGAGATATACGTACCTTCCTAATCCAAATTCTGCAATTCCGCAAAAAACCCTACCTGATTGAACTCGACTATGAACTGTTGAGACGCATCGAACGAAAGCCATCAACATAGTAACTTGGGCAACCTGGCACAGGCCGCAGATACCCAGACTTTTGTCCATCCGGAGTCGGGATCGAATCAATCAATTCTGTTTTAGGAAATCTAGCCAATAAGATGCGAAGCCCCAGACCGGGTCAATGAAAATTTCTTTGTATTATTTTTGTTTCGGGAACGGAATCGAACCGCCGGAATCGATAGCTTGACCGGGAGAATTCGATTTTTACGATTCGGACGTAAAAATGTAAAAAAATCTCTATACGACGGGAGTAAAGGCAGTCTCCTGAGCAATGTGGCACGGGCCAGAACTACTCGGATTTTTGCCCGTCCGAACGTCGGGATCAAGAATCGAATAGAAGTTTTAACTGGTAAACTTAGTCCATAAGACGCGACCACGTCCTATCCCTGGCTCCGAAATTCTAACTTTCGACTACGTAACGGGAGTGAGCCGCCGGAATCGATGGTTTTGGCCATTAAAATTGGGTTCGCGATCCGGACGTAAAAATTTGGAATCTCCTTCGGACGGGAGGCGGGGCCGTATCGGGAGCGGCTTTCGTCACGTCCTATCCCCGGCACCGAAATTCTAACATTCGACCAGGTAACAGGAGTGTCGTTTTTCTCGCGTCCTATCCACTTGCTCAAAACAAAATTAGATCAGCCTGGAAAATTTTACTTTTTCTCGAATCTCAAAACGTGACAGAGTAATTTTCTCGGATAATTTTGTATTCATTAATTTAATTAATTTTATTCATTATTTAATATTTTTAATTCACTTTTACGAGAAGTAGATATATTTTCTATTTCCCTTAAAAGCGAATTCACGAAAGGTGACGGGTGTTCGGGCGTGTTTGTGTGTGTCGCGAATACCTTAAAAAGGACTAGAGTGGATCATTCGATCCAGTCAACGATAAAAGGGCTTCGCCCGCTCTAGCAAGGGAAAGGAAAAACCAAGCGTCACGTTCGTTCCTTTCAGATTTAATTTTCTTCTCTTCTACGACAACCGTTAGTAATAAGACAACGAATTTGGTGTGCTGTATCATTGCAATATTTTCTTATATTTAATTCTATTTATCTGCCAACACATTCTGCCCATTGTAGAATGTGTTTTCCGAATTTTTCTCGCCTGTGTAACTAGAATTATTAGCAATGAAAAAATTTGGTTGTCAAGTGAATTTAGGAAGTGAAAATTTTATTGATAAACCGGCGCATCCCGCGGACTTCTCTACTTAGATTACGGGACAACAACTCTCAGTCAGAGAGTAAGGGTAGCAACCTACATAAAAATAAACATAGGAAAGTCGAGTCTCTCGCCCTTCCTTCAGTTTTGGGGAAGCCTCCCCCAGCATACCGATACTAGCCAGCTTTTGTTTGTGGATCTTTTTCTTCATGGATTCAAAAATAAATTTAATTTAGTTCGTACGTGACAAACTGATGGTGGCAGCGGTGGGGCCTACCCTTGCTGTTGCCCCCACTCGGCTTATGCTACTCGTAACTTTTGTTACTAGGCAGCCATAAACTCTCTTCAACTTTAACTTCGCACTTTAAATCAGCAGTATGATCATAACCTATATCTATAAATAAAATCAGCTATAATTTTTATATCTCATGTGTGACTCATCATTTCCAATGCCACAATGTTAATAATCGAATTAACTTTTGAAAAATAAAGTACTTCCAAGTTAAATTAAAAACCCATGGACATTAACTTGCCGGCGATCCAGCATTAACTTGCTCCGGTATTTTTACCTTGGCAGTTTTTCCGCTTTTTGCGAAAACACTGGAACTTATTTCAAAGGTTCTTTTTTATTATTTCTTCAATTGGGAATGGCTTTTCTCAAGTTTACACACAATAATGAGGCTTGAACCTTGTACTCACGCTTTAATTGGCTAGAGTTCTACCAAATGAAACCAAAAACTCATGGGCATTAACTTGCCGGGGACCCGGCATTAACTTGCCAGGTATCTTTTATTTGGCCGTTTACCGGATTTTTGTTCCAGAACTATTCTCGTGCGGACAATTGCCAATTGTACTTAAGGTATCAATGCTACCATATCAACAATCGGATGAACTTTTGAAAAATAAGTACTTCCAAGTTAAATCAAAAACCTATGGGCATTAACTTGCCGGGGACCCAGTATGGGCGCAGCGTACATCTACTGAAGTCTCGAGAATTCTTCGTCCAGGTACGGAACCATTTAATGAGTAATTATAAGATGATAGCATTTAAGGCTCGAACATATTGTTCATTTTTTCTCCATGAATATGTATAATTTTCTACAAAAATATAATTTCTATACATCGAAATATGTGTGCGTTTGCATGAAAAGGAGCTTTATGGCCGGTTCTAGTTTAGGAGATATTCGCGTTTTTCTAAGTTGAGGTCAAAATTATCGTGTTTGAGTTGGGGATGATACTGGGACTTATAGCGAATTATTTGGGACTATAATCGTATCCATATAGTAACCGTAAGTAGGCATATTTCATGTTCGAAGACGAAATATAACATGTGTGCTTATGGCACTCGCCAAGTTTTATGCGTTTTTCTTGAAAAGCGGTTTTTTGAAGTTCCAACTTCAAAAATGCCCCGGTGACTCATTTTTCAACTTACGGGGTTCATTTTGGGCCCTATATGCGGGGAATTTATCCGACTATTTGCTTCTATGTATCACTCAATACAGACCATAAGGGCCCTTTACATGCGGACACCCACATATAACGAGTTATTTTTTGAAACTTAAAATTTCCGCTTTTGGAAAAAGCGCTAATTGATACCATACACTTAAGTATTTCTTTTAATCTCATCGAGTTCATGATTTTTCCGTAAAAACACGCTACCTGAACTTCACAATGCTATTTGCACAATTCAAATATCTCTTAACATTTTTTTGTAATATTTATGATATGACCTTAAAGGAGAAGTGTTCAAGAGTGTACGGGAATTTTACCAGATTATTTTATCGATAATTGAGCGTTTTAACATGCCTTGGGTCTGAAACGACCCACGATAACATGAGAAGGCGCTAAAAAAAGCGATAACCTGATCGGGTTTACTTGCTCAGGTATTTTTAAATTGGCAGTTTTTCCGCTTTTTGCGAAAATACTGGAAATTGTTTGAAGGGTTCTTTCCGATTGTTTTCTTAATTGGGAATGGCGTTTCTCAAGTTCACACAGAGGAATAAAGCTTGAAGCTTGTACTCACGCCTTAACTGGCTAGAGTGTCACCAAATCAAAACCAAAAACCTATGGGCCATCATTTCCAATTATGGTACGGTAGGAAGAGGCCTAATCTTCGGGCAGCAGTAATGCTAAAAGTAAGTCAAAACACTGCGCAGGGATAAAATTGCGAACGAAAGATTCTGTCGCTATAAAAACTGAAGCTCGAGAACACGAAACCAAGCCAATCGTTTTTTTAACCCCTAAGGTCTCAAAGGAAATACTCGAGCTCCAGGAGATCGAAACACAAAAGCTTCACAGTCACGACGAATTTTCGTCCTTCTTTGAAAAACTGCTGAACCAAGCAGAGTCCCAGATTAGGCTTTCAAAGCAAGCCCAGTCGGGAAGCCACTAAGAATACAGCGCCACTCAACGTGCGTTCCACCTATATTTCGTTCCTATCTAAATTGCTTGTTTTGTGTATTTAGGATCAGAATTTCATAATCTAACAAGGGAAATAGAAGTTGCATGTCATCCAACTGCTGATTATCTTTTCCTTAAAAAGAGTAGTACCGTAAAGTATGAAATGGAAATTATTTTCTGATTCCGACTCGGGAAGCCTCCAGCTCTGTGAGCGTACGTGTAGCCGTAGGCTCTGTTGCCACGTCGAGATTCAGGCGCACTACTATTTCTTTCACGAACAGGACACAAAGAAAGGCCAGATTGTGAATGTTTAATTTTTAACCGGATTTTAATCCGTAGGGAAGAGTGGTGCCTCAAGGTTCGAATTGGAACTAGCTTCTAATTCTTCCTCGGTAAGCCTCCAGCTCTGTGAGCGTACGTGTAGCCACAGGCTCTGTTGCTACGTCGAGATTCAGGCGCACCACTATTCCCTTCACGGATAATCACGGCAAGGGGATCCGGGCTAAAACTACTCAATTTCAAGTCGGACTTTTCCACCATTCGCCCGCTCTGGCCTTGAGTACCTCCTCGGCCGTCGTAGCGTCCAAAGTATCTAATATCGTGATCCAGAATCAGGAATCCCCAGCTAACCGAGGCAACCCCATTACCTTCTACTTTTATGAAAGTTTAACGATTTTTCCATGAATCCTGCGGAAGATACGGACCCTTCACTACAAACTCGTAAAAGAGGGAGCAGGCCCGGTGGAAAGCACAAGACGAATGCTGAAACTTTCAGAGCGGCCATATATATTGGCCTGAGTCATCCCGTTGAAAGGGTAGTCTTCGTGTGTGTAGTTCAGCCGAAGATCCGACCCATAAACCCGACACCTTCAGTTGCAAACGCGAATCAAAGTGGGCCAATCGTGACAATCGATCTAGAACTAGAAGAAGCCCTCCAACAAAGAAGACGTGCCTTCTTGGAAGAAACCCACAGCAATCACGCAGTCGAGTACCCAAATCGCGAAGTCGCTCCCCTCGCAGGACCCATAAACTGTGATATCTCTGATGACGATACGGTCATCATGGAAACAGAAGTTGAACCTGTCGCAGGACCTTTGAGCGGTGACCTTTCAGACGACGATACAGTCAGCCTAGACACGGAAATCGAAATCCTAGATTAGAGGTCCGATACCATTCTCAATAATTCAGGAAATCAAACCAAAAATTCCGGTGTGGTGCACCCTAGTAATTTCTCTGAAGTTAACCTCCGAGCCGTCAACCGAGAATTTTCTTAATCACCATCGATTAATAAATTAACCAAACCGACAACAATCATGAACAAAATAAAATAAAAATTCCGGTGTTGTGAGCGCTCATCACCCTCGTTCTACGAACCGCAAGGAAGAATATGAAGACAGAACATGCCTTTTGAAAATTAACTCTATGTCCAATGGTCAATAACTAAAAACAAAAATTGATTGATGCATTTGACCGCATCTTGTTATCTCTTTGGTATCGAGGCTTATCCTGTCTTGGACTTCCTTCCTCTCCCGAAGAAAAATTCTAAAGCATACTCTTTTTAGTTGAGATGAACCAAGCCTGGCTCCTGATTTCCCTGCAGATCCATCAAGCCAGCACCTCCACAATAGAAAATTCTAAATTTCTTTGTATCCGAATTTTGGGCTTATTATGGGCTCTTGAATGCACGGAAAAAATTCAAAAAACCACCACCTATGTGAAAAAACCAACTCATTGCAAAATCTAAAATTTGCAAAAAACAAAGTGAATCACAATTTTGGGCTTATTTTGGGCTCTCGAATGTGCCAAACAAATTTTTCCAAAACCAACCCTATTTAAAAAATCAACCCCTTAGTAAAAAATCCAACCTGGATAATACAAACTGCAAAGTAGTGTTGGACTTTCCTAGGCCTCTCGATTTCTTGAATTTTGTTGTTGTAAAAACTAACCATAAACCTGAAAAATCAATTCGACCTCCAAACTACCAAAACTTATTGGTGTCGGTATATTTAAAGAGCCAACAAATCAGAGACTCTATTTACACTGTGAAATTCTAAAGAAGATTATTTTTTGACAAAGTCATATATGCGTGGTGACAAGGGGTTGCTTTTCAAATTTAAGGGTAGAAGCCCAAAAATCGGTGTTGGTATTTTTGAGGAGCGCAAAAATCTGAGACTCTGCTTACACTGTAAAATTCTGAAAAAGATTATTTTTTGACATAGTCATATCTGTGTGGTGATAAGGGGTTGTATATTAACGTTAGGGGTTGTAGCCCAAAAATCGGTGTTGGTATTTTTTAGGAGCCCAAAAATCAGCAACTCTATTTACACGGTAATATTCTGAAAAAGATTTTTTTTGACAAAGTCAAATCTGCGTGGTGAAAAGGGGTTGCTTTTCAACTTCACGGGCTAAAGCCCCAAAATCGCTGTTGGTATTTTTGAGGAGCCCAAAAATCTGAGACTCGATTAACACTGTAAAATTCTAAAAACGATTATGTTTTGACAAAGTCATATCTACGTGGTGTCAAGGAGTTTTATTTTAACGTTAGGGGTTGTTGCCCAAAAATCATCGTCGATATTTTTGAGGAGCCCAAAAATCAGAGACTCTATTTACACTGTAAAATTCTGAGGCATATTATTTTTTGACAAGGCATATCTACATGGCGTCAATGGGTTGCTTTTCAACTGTAAGGGTTGGAACCCGAGAATCGTTGTTGGTATTTTTGAGGAGCCCAAAAATTAGCAACTCTATTTACATAGTAAAATTCTTGAAGAACATTTATGTTGACAAAGTCAAATCTGCGTGGTGACAAGGGGTTGCCTTTCAACATTACGGGTTGCAGCCTCAAAATCAGTCTTGGTATTTTTGAGGAGCCCAAAAATCAAAGACTATATTTACATTGCAAAGTTCTGAAAGAGATTATGTTTTGAGAAAGTCATATCTGCGTGGTGATAAGGGGATGTATTTTAACGTTAAGGGTTGGAGATCCAAAATCGGTGTCGATGTTTGTGAGGATGCAAAAAATCACAGACTCTATTTACACTGTCATATTCTGAAAAATATTATTTTTTGACAAAGTCATATCTACATGGTGACAAGGGGTTGCTTTTCAACTGTCAGGGTTGAAGCCCTAAAATCATTGTTGGTATTTTCGAGAGGCCCAACAATCAGAGACTCTATTTCCACTGTAATATTCCAAAAATATTATTTTTTGACAAAGTCATATCTATGTGGTGTCAAGGGGTTGCTTTTCAACTTCAAGGGTTAAAGCTTAAAAATGGGTCTTGGTATTTTTGAGAATCTCAAAAATCAGAGACCCTATTTACACTGTAAAATTCTGAAAAAGATTTTTTTTTTTCAAAGTCATATCTGCCTAGCGTCAGGGGGTTGCTTTTATACTTTAAGGTTGAAGCTTCAAAATCGGTGTTGGTATTTTTGAGGAGCCCAAAAATCAGATACTCTATTTACATTGTAAAGCTCGGAAAAAGATTATTTATTGAAAAAGTAATATCTACGTGACTTCAAGGGTTGGGTTTTCAACTGTAAGGGTGGGAGTCCCAAAATCAGTGTTGATATTTTAAAGGAGTCCAAAAATTAGACTCTCTATTTACACTGTAAAATTCTGAAAAAGATTATTTTTTGACGAAGTCATATTTGCGTGGTGACAAGGGGTTGCTTTTCAACTGTAAGGGTTGAAGCCCGAAAATCGTTATTGATATTTTTGTACAGCTTGAAAATTAGAGACTATTTACATTGTAAAATTCCGAAAAAGATTATGTTTTGACGAAGTCATATCCGCGTGGTGTAGAGGAGTTGTATTTTAACGTTAAGGGTTGGAGCCCAAAAATTGGTGTCGATATTTTTGAGGAGCTCAAAGATCAGAGACTAGGATTGAATTTTGAAAGTTGTTCATCATTCTTAAGGGGTTGAAAACATAATCCGAAGTTTTTTAATGTATATATTGTGACTATTTTTAATTAAAAAAATTCTTTGCTGTTTTACATCATGTTACTCATGAACTGTTTCGTGAAATGTACTAGGGTACAGTGTAAAAAGAGACTCTGATTTTTAGGATTCTCAAAAATGCCAAAACCCATTGTGAGGCTCCAACCTTTAACGTTAAAAAACAACTCCATGAAACCACGTACATATGACTTTCTCAAAAAATAATCTTTTTCAGAATATTGCAGTGTAAATAGAGTCCCTGATTTTTCAGCTCCTCAAAAATACCAACAACGATTTTTGGACTCCGACCCTCACAGTTGAAAACCAGCCTCTTGAAACCACGTAGATATGACTTTGACAAAAAAATTATCTTCTTCAGAATTTTACAGTGTAAATAGAGTCTCTGATTTTTGGCCTCCTTAAAAATATCGACACCGATTATTGGGCTCCAACCCTTACAGTTGAAAAGCAACCCCTTGACACCACGTTGATAAGACTTTATCAAAAAATAATCCTTTCCATAATTTTACAGTGTAGATAGAGTCTCTGATTTTTGGGATCCTCAAAAATATCGACATTGATTCTTAAGCTCCAACACTTACAGTTAAAAAGCAAGCCGTTGACAACACGTAGGTATGACCTTGTAACAAAATAATCTTTTTCATAATATGACAGTGTAAATAGAGTCTGATTTTTGGGCTCCCCAAAAATACCAAAACCGATTTTTTGGCTCCAACCCTTACAGTTGAAAAGCAATCCCATGACAAACATGTAGACATGACTTTGTCGATAGAAAATCTTTTTCAGAATTTTACAGTTTAAATAGAGTCTCTGATTTTTAAGCTCCTTAAAAATATTGAAACCGATTTTTATGCTCCAACCCTTACAGTTCAAAAGCAACTCCTTGACACCACGTAGATATGACTCTGTCAGAAAATAATATGCCTCAGAACTTTGCAAGGTAAATCGAGTCTCTGATTTTTGGGCTCCTCAAAAATATCGACACCGATTTTCGGGCTCCAACCCTTACAGTCGAAACGCAACCCCCTGACACCATGTAGATATGACTTTGTCAAAAAAAAATCTTTTTCAGAATTTTACAGTGTAAATAGAGTCTCTGATTTTTGGCCTCCTTAAAAATATCGACAACGATTATTGGGCTCCAACCCTTACAGTTCAAAAGCAACCCCTTGACACAACGTAGATATGACTTTGTCAAAAAATATTCTTTTTCCTAATTTCACAGTGTAGATAGAGTTTCTGATTTTTGGGCTCCTCAAAAATATGGACACCCATGATTGGGCTTTGACCCTTACAGTTGAAAACCAACCCCTTGACACCACGTAGATATGACCTTGTCAAAAAATAATCTTCTTCAGAATTTTACAATGTAGATAGAGTCTCTGATTTTTGAGCTCCTTGAAAATATTAAATCCGATTTTTGGGCTCCAACCCTTACAGTTGAAAAGCAACTCCCTGACACCACGTAGATATGACATTGTCAGAAAATAATGTTTTTCAGAACTTTGCAAGGTAAATAGAGTCTCTGATTTATGGGCTCCTCAAAAATATCGACACCGATTTTCGGGCTCCAACCCTTACAGCTGAACAGCAACTCCTTGACACCACATAGATATGACTTTGTCAGAAAGTAATCTATTTCAGAATTATACAGTGTAAATAGAGTCTCTGATTTTTGGGCTCCTCAAAAATATCGACACCGATTTTCGGGCTCAAACCCTTACAGTTGAGCTGAAACCCCATGATACCACGTAGATATAAATTTGTCAGAAAATAATCTTTTTCTTAATTTTACAGTGTAAATAGAGTCTCCGATACTTGGGCTCCTCAAAAATATCGACGCCGATTTTCGGACTCCGACCCTTACAGTTGAAAACCTACGCCTTGACACCACGTAGATATGACCTTGTCAAAAAATAATCTTTTTCCGAATTTTACAGTGTAAATCGAGTCTCTGATTTTTGGCTTCTTTAAAAATATCGACACCGATTATTGGGCTCCAACCTTCACAGTTAAGAAGCAACCCGTTGACACTACGTAGATATGACTTTGTCAAAAAATAATCTTTTTCATAATTTGACAGTGCAGACAGAGTCTCTGACTTTGGGGCTCCTCAAAAATATCGACACTGATTCTTAAGCTTCAACCCGTACATTTGAAAAGCAACCCGTTGACACCACGTAGATATGACTGTGTCAAAAACTAATTTTTTTCATAATTTTACAGAGTAAATAGGTTCTCTAATTGTCGGGCTCCCCAAAAATAGCAACACCGATTTTTTAGTACAACCCTTACAGTTTAAAACCAACCCCTTGAAACCACGTTGATATGACCTTGTCAACAAATAATCTTTTTCATAATTTGACAGTGTAAATAGTTAATTTATAAAACTTAAATTCATGTTGAATTAATTTCTTGTAGTCGGTAGTTATCCTCATCCCAGTTTTCTAGTTTCTTAATTAGAATCTAAAAGGAGGAACCATCTTTTAATATTAATAAAATATAAGGTAAGTTATGTTTCTTAAGACGTAACACTTCCATCGAGAAACGATGGAAAATTTGTACCTCATTCGACCTTTGTCGCCGCTTATTGTCTATCGAAAAATTCACTCACTTTTATTCTGCAGCAATTCAAATGCTCTCGCAAAGAAACGATTGTTATAAAACATCAGTTTCGCATATCTACAGAATGTCAATTTTCCAAATTCGTTGTCTAGTAGATTTTTTTGGTTTCATGATGCTTTCACATTGAATCGGTTTTCATAATTCAAACAAAAAATTCGGTAAGACATACTACTTTTTTCCGTGTAAGGGCTTAAAAGACGCCTAATTTTTAGCAGCTGATTCTACAATATATAGCATGAAATATTTGAATAAATTTAAGAAATTTGAGATTGTTTACGCCTAAAATGAATATCGTTCATATTTGTAAACTTCTCTTAAATTCATAAATAATCATACAATTTTTTCAGCATAATAATAATAATAATGAGAATTCGGGATACTATGAGTATCTTTCCATATACGATGTAAAAAATCTCGTTCATCCTCGATTAGGCCTGACGATTTATAGTCGTCTCACGACTAGCCCAAAATTCCACATAAAATGTGGGATTTATCTGCGGTTCTTCAAGGATCCACTCGTCCCGAGGATCGCGACAAACCTAAAAAAGACAAAGAGTTTATAATAATTTCACCAATGACGGAGCTCTTCCTAATCCTATATTCTCGCCAGGGTCAAAGAGGACAGGATTTTGTCTTAAACTAGTCGCCCTTCAGTTTTTTCTACGTCGCATTAGCAATTTATTAAAAAAAAAACGTTTCGATTGGTTCCATTTCAGAGCAATAACTTTTTTCCATATAATGTTCTTTAAAAAAAGCGGAATCCGAGGTCAGTAGGAAATTTTAGAAATATGGATGATTTCATTGAAGTCGCATTCAGAAAAAATGTGTTTTGAGATATTCTTAAAATTCATATGAAGAAAAAATATTGATTAACGTATTCAAATTTTTTGCTGGATATGAATATTTAAAAGCAGAGAATAATATCTAGGGAAAACGATTGGTGACGTAAATGTAAATCACGAGTAAACAAATAATTTTTTTTTCATATGTGAGGATTTTCAAAGTGTGATGATAAGGAGGATGAGTGATTTCCATTTTTTTAAATGTACAGAATCTTCATTTGCATGTAATACTGCTGCCTTACTAATTTTAATCTTTCAATATTTTTTAATTATTAAAAATTCGTAAAAATTCTCGTTATTTTAATTTTACGTATATTTCCGGAGTTGAAAATTCGTTTAAACTCGTTTTAATTCTGGGTAAGATATGCAGATATATTTCCTTTAGTGGAAACTTGTTAGCGTCACGTGTCCGCCTGTCCTTGAACTTGACTCGTGTATCGGGAAAACCTCTCCCTTCCACAACAGCTCACCCACCGCTCCGAGCGTCGCAATTCGCACTAGAGCTTCAGTTAGACCACCTATTTGCCATTGCGATTGATAAAGCTATACATACCATTCGAGTGCAAGTCGACATATTTTCGAGGTCCTGAGCAAGGTCAATCGTTTGCGCATCATTCTCGTTATCTTGTCCTCTCTTTTTAATTATGAATTGTCATTTTGCTCATAGCATTTCTCATTTTGAGAAATAATTTCTTTCCTTAATGAAGATGTTTCTCGACGTTTTACCATTAAAATTTTTTGTTGTTGTAAAACATGCACGGAACGTTCGATTTTTGAGGCATGTATGCGTGCGGAATGTGGCCAATTCTGGAAGCGTGCGATATAGTAACTTATTTTAACAGCTGCGCTTGCGCACATCGAGCAAGACACTTTTTTTCCGCTACCTACTTTAAGCAATTGTCACACAACATACATATAAGTACGATTTTATATAATAAAGTGCGTTTAACTTGAATTCCGAAAAAAACGCTACAATCTGTAGACTGTAGATACTATTTGCATTTATTTCACAAGAATTGTGTTTCCTCAACGAGAGAGCATCATGATTTTCCATTAATAGTTTATAATAATAATTACTTTTTTATTCATAATTGTCTTTTTAATAATCCTGTTTTCTTTACAAGGAATATTTTGAGTAAATAGAGTTTAAATTGAAAAGAGCATTGAATTGAAAAAATTGTAATTGTTTACTTTGATGACTTTTCAGAATTTTAAAGCAAATGGTTTCAAACCATTTGGAAAATCTTTTTTCTAGTCTAAAAGTAAAATATCATTCGGGGAGACCCAAAAAGTATCCTATTTTCCCCCAAAAAATTCGTAAAATTAAAAATCTGTAAAACTTACATTCATAACTAATTCTATTCTCGTTCTGTTAAAACCACGTACACTAACATGTTTCAAGATGATAATTACGAATATTATTATTATTATTATTATTATACCATTAAGCCATTTCCCTTACAGGGTAGAAGTGACTTGCTCGGTGAGGAAAGCAGTAATGTGAGGTACGGGGTATACATTTTTTAGATTGATCTAGAATTTTCGTGTTATTTATTTAAATGACACGTTCGTTCCGCAACCACTGCTCCAACTCAGGCTGCTGATCAATCTCTCTAACGATCTCCCCTAGTGAAGAACCTCACAGAATTGTTATGTGTGGTTCCCCACTTGGGCCCATTACTATCTAAGGTCTTTGTTTCAGGTGCCATTTACACTATTGTCACTCTGTTTACAAATTATTTGTTGCTATTTTTTTCTGTCCTGGCACACTTCTCTAGCGTCCTTAAAGTCCATGCATTTTTTCATGCTAGCTCTAGTGTTTCTATGGCTTCTTAAGTCTCTTCTGATTGATGTCTGATTCACAGATTCTAGCGATTCTTTCGGCAGTCTGCCTCTGGGCATTTTGCCATTTACTTTACCTTTATATACATTCTTTGAGGATTATCTGGTTTCGGACTTTGTCCATCAGTGTTTTCACGCATATTGTGCCCAGAGGTTTCATGCCAATCGCGTTAATTTTACTCTTGTCCTTTTCTTGACTGGTCCATGTCTCACTACCGTATAGTACAGTCGGTACAAATATAGAATTATTTATGGCCATTTTAGTTTTTTATGATACGTTATTATTTCTGAGAATGGACCCTGCTCTGCCGATAACCTTCTTACACTCATTTATGCGCCTATCTAACTCACCAACTATTTTTACGTCGCTAGTGAATAGGCTCATGTTCTTCATGCTTGTATTAAGTTTATTCAACATTCTTTGCAAGTCCTTGATTGATTTTTCCATAACAATCTTGTCATCTGCGAAAGCTAACCTACATACATTCACTGTTTCTATATCTACACCTTCTTCGTCGAAGAGGGCCAAAATATTCGCCAATTACATTTTCAAGGTAAATTCGAAAAAATAGTTCTCAAAATTCGAAAAATAGCAATTATGGGTAATTTTTCTATATGGCTAAGGGGCAGTTTGTAACAGAACTTACCCCTTCCCTTTTTTAGCTCAAAAAATTACAATTTAAAATTTTTAATATTATATGTTAAAATTAATATTAATATATATAATATTAAAATATATATACAGGGTGTTCCTGAACTGATCATGAACCTTGTACATACACATTCCTCGTAAAAAATAAACCAAAAATTACTGTGACAAAATGTTGTACGATCAATAGTTTTTAAACTATTGAGAGTTGTAAAGAACCAATGGAAGTTCGCTTTTCTCGCGCGTACATAAAGGATCTTGCGCTAACTCTAGAACGCGAAGCACTTCAAGTCAGTAATTCTAATAATTATTCACCAGAGGCAAACAATTTAGAAGCAACGTGAAGTTCGCGAAACGTAACACCCTCACTTGTTCAGTGATTCCCCCAATTCAAATACGAAGCAAGGATATGGGTTTCTAAAAGATGAGATTAAAAAAGTTAATGATAACTATTTAATAGTTTGTTGGTGTTGTGAAGAATGAATAAGTTATTAAAACTTAACTGAAAATGAACATGTGAGTAGTAATGTACAATTTACATCATTTTTTGAAGTATTTTTTTGTAGTTTTTCATTCAACACGCATAATCATAATGGCTTGCACCAAACTTGTGCATAAAATAGGTTAATATCACGAATTTTTATGTTTCTAAACTTTTCAAGATAACTAGTCTTGTCGGGTCGTCTTTTTCAATTTGAGCTGCAAATAAGCACCCTTATTTGAAGGGTTTTGGAAGTAGCACGTTATTTTATTTAATTTCCAAACATTTTCCACAGCTGATAACATGGGAACATTTTGGTGCTTTTGAAAAAGTAGATCATATCTGTGCACTAAAATGCGACCCTCAGGATTGTATTCTCTGATTAAAGTTGTACTAAAGAAAATTGTTAAACGATATTATGAGCATGTAGGTGGAAATAGGACATTATTCCTTTGCAACTGTAAAACATTAAAAATAAATTTATGAGTAGTTAGTGGGCTGAAAAACACTTTTTTCGGGTAGCAGATTCTAACAGTGGGTTTAAAATGTATTTACTCAACAGGAGTAAGGCCTCCAAATTTTACTTCGATGGAATAATATCTTCTGTTTTGTGTATGGATTTGAAAATGTTAATTTTTGTAAATTAAACAAAATATTCCGATGTGTTAAAAAATTATTTTTAATTTTTAATGGGTATAGTTTTATGTAGTGAATAATAGTATAAAATTGGGAAATACACGCTAGATTTGGGCTCAAGTTAGAACTTTCTTAAAGTTTAAAATAAATTAGTTTTTGGATTCTGTTAACTGCACAGTTATTTGAGAAAAGTTTAATATTTCTCACTTAACATTTCTTTAGCGTAAATCAGAGGAAGAAGAAATTCTTTTGCTATACTATAAAAAAGATTTCCTCGCGTTTTCGTTTGTTACAGTATTAAAAAAAGTTGTAACTGAAAAACGAATTTCGTTTTTTATTCTCTAATTTTGTATTATTATTTACTACCAAAAACTATACCTACAAAAAATTAAACACTATTCTTTGGCCCATAGAATATTTTTCTCAATTTTCAGAAGATATTACCTGATTGAAATACAATTTGGAGGGTTTACAACTAGAGTGGAGCGAAAAAACAAAATTTTCAGATAGGTCTGGGGGAGGGGGGAGGTGCTCAAAAGTTGCTGTTACCCTCCAGTAAGAAGCCCTTCAAAGGTTTTTTTGATCAACCAATATCTTCATACAGTCGGAGCTCGAAATAGGGTCCAAATTCAGAAAGTCCACATATTTCGAGAGTGCTTGGAGTCGCTAATTACGAATCTGAAGTCTAAATTAAAAAATTAAAAATGGTGAACCCAATATGGCGGCGAAAATATAAAAATGTGTACTTATTTGGCTAAAAATAGTTACTGGGGTGTTTTAGGGTCGCTGATTACGAATCTGGAGTCAAAGCTTAAGCATTCCAAACGACGAACCAAATATGGTGGCGAAAGTGTAAAAATTATAACACATTTGGTTAAAAATGGTTACTCGCGTGATTTCGAAGTCGCTTATTACGAATCAGGAATCCAAATTTTTTGACTAAAAAAGGCGTCTCCAATATGGCATCAAAAAACTAAAAATTTTGACATATTTGTGAAAAAACTATTACTTAGGGGTTTTTCGGCTCGCGGATCACGAATCCGAGGTCTAAATGTAGATTTTCGGTATTACATTTGTACAGAAATAAATTAAAATTATTGTGCTACATTGTACGAAACACAATAAGATTGCTGTAGCCAAAATGCAGGCGTTTTAATCCGACGATAGATTTATCTGCTTACAAATGCAATACCAAAGGTCTAAATGTAGACATCGGATTCGTAATCAGCCATCTCAAAAATCCCCAAGTAACCCGTTTTAGTCAAATACGTTTTAATTTTTAAATTTTCGTTGCCATATTGGGTCTGCCATTTTAAATTTAAAAACTTTTACTCCAGATTCGTAATCAGCCACTTCGAAAGCTCCCAAGTAATCATTTTTAGCCAAATGCGTTATAATTTTTAAATCTTCGCCGCCATATTGGGTCTACCATTTCGAATCTTTGTAATTTGACCCCAGATTCATAATCAGCTACTCCAAAAACACCCAAGTAACTATTTTAAGCCAAATCCAGCGTAATTTTTAAATTTTTTACCGCCAAATTAGGTCCACCATATTGAATTTAAAAATTCTGACTCCAGATTCGTATTCCGCGACTTTAAAGTCCCTCGAGTAACCGTTTTCAGGTAAATGAATAAGGAATTAATGAATGAATTTGGGCCTTATTTCGAGTTCCGACTATATGATGATATTGGTTGATTAAAAAAACCTTTGGGGGGTTTCTCACTGGAAGGTAATAGAAACTTTTGAGCCCCCCCCCCCCCTTCAATGCCAATCTCAAAACTTTTTTTTTCGTTACACCCTAGTTTATTACTGTTGGCCAAATACAATTTCTACCCATCCGTGTAGACAATTATCGGGGATGAAAAAAACACATTTTTTTTAACTTTAATTTTTCCTTTTTGGTAATTCTATACACACTGGCCATTTTTGGTAATGTGCAGAAAAATATTTTGGATTGACACTTTGAAAAAATGTCGACCATGCTGCGCTAGCCAGCACCCAAATAGGGCCCGAAAAGACCGTCTAGATTAGACGGCCTTGACAAAGCCATAACTGGACGCAAGTCTACCTTGTCAATTTTCTACACGGGCACTATTAGAAATTCGCTAATCGTAGAATGAGTTTTTCGGCTGACTCTAATAAACGGTAATGTTCAATGTAAATCATTCTGCCAAGTAGTTTCGGTAGCTTTTCGATTAATCTCATTTGCGTTGTGGGAGAGAGGCGATTTTATTCGTGTAAATGGCTCTTCTCTTTTCCTTGTTGAACAATATTTACGACTTGTGCTAATACATTTTGCGAGAATCAAATTATTGTTGTGAATCAAAGATGTTACTGTAACAACAGAATATTTGAATTACAATTACGAGACACTTTCGTGATATGGAAATATTTTATGCACAATTTGGTGCAAGATATTACGAAAAACTACAACAAATACTTAAAAGAATTATGTAAATTGAACATTACTACTCGCATGTTCATTCCCAATCACTAATTCAATTTTCAGTTTAGTGTTTATAACCTATTCGTTCTTCACAAAAAAATATTAAATAGTTATCATTAACTTTTTCAATGCCAATTTGATGAAAATTCTGCTGTCGGTTCTTCAAGGTGTTGAAAGGAAAACACCAAGAATAATTAAAAAAAAAATAAAATAAAAAAACTTAGGAGATATTCAAAATTTTTAATTTTGGTCCTTTTTTTAATCTTTCGTGATTTTATGATAGTAAGGTCTGTTTCTTTAAAAATTTGTGAAATAGGACGCAGTTTTGAAGAAATATCTTTTAAACAAACAAATTTTAAGAACTCCTTTGGATTTTTCGAAAACTCATTTTGAAACTGAATTTCTGAAAAACCCCCACTATTTATTTTCTTTATTTTTATATATATAACTTAAAATGTCTTCTACGAGATCTGTGAATACCAAAATGGTATATCCCTTAGTTTTCAAGAAATAATTAAACACGTACGCCAAAACGATGCGCACGATGTGAAAAACCATGTAAACAATAGGCGAACAATGGAAGAATATTATAATTGTATACACGAATTTCAGAGTTTGGACTCTCGGACATGTAGAGGACATTGTAAGCTATCTATATGAAGAAAATGAAGAAAATAAAAAGTTTTTTTCTTCTTCGGAAATTCAGTTTCAAAATTAGTTTTTGAAAAATCAAAGAAGTTTTTGAAATTTTGTTGTTCAAAAAATATTTTTTTTTTTTCAAAACTGCGTCCTATTACGAATAAGTAAAAAAATAGACTTTAATATCATTCAAATCACCAAAGTTATGAAAGTTGAATAAAAAAAGGACCAAAATTTTCTATTTTGAATATCTCCTAAGTATTTGATTTTTTCAAAAATTATTTTAGGGGTTTTCTTTCAACAATAGATGAAATTCTTCAGATGTTTTGACATGAAATTGCTCATAACGAATATGGTCCGTTTCTGAAAGTCACGGAAAACTATGTCAGGCATCGAGTGACAGACTTTCGATTTTTTATTATTTGCAACTGGAAACCTGTTCCTCTGTAGTAACCGAAGTGGATGGTCAAGCGATAGATAAAAAGGCCGTTTTAAGAAGAAAATATCAGAACAGTTTATTCAAGTATGGTTTATACAAGACTGACTCCTTTCTTCCAGTTTCGAACGGAAGAATCGATCTCTGGCAATCAATCGCCATCTATAGATGCTATTCGCATCGAGGCGCGAAAATTCAAAATTGTTAAACTTAAATATATCGACTACAGCTCGGCCTTTCCTGACAAATGGTCGCCCCGATCATCAGGATTGTCTTCGAACAAAGTCATTGCTTGTCCGTCCCATGGAAGCATTCTATCAGAACTATAAACACTAGAAAAAGGTTTTTGAGTTATTTGAAGCCCATCGATATCTCCTATTAGGTAATAGTCATTACGTAAGACCTTCTTTACTTCGTAGGGCCCTTTAAATTTAGGTAACAATTTTTGATTAACACCTTTTTCGGTAACCACATTCGGTATCATAATATAATCGCCACTTTTGTATTTTGTAGGACATTTGTGTCTTTCTTTGAACGCTTGTTTGTTCTTCAACCGCATTTTCTCGCAGATTACATCGGCTTTTTCACGCAATTTAGCTCTAAGCTCGGGTGGTTCCTCTTCATTTTCAATTTCTAATCAAATCTTTCTGAATTCTCCGTCAGGTGACCCTACTTGGTCCGCTCCAAAAAGAAGACGAGCTGGTAAACAACCTATCGCTCTATTTACAGTGTTGTTCATTACAAATTGCGTATTTTCTAGCCCCTTTTTCCAATCTGAAGACCCAGCTATTTTAGACAAAGTTGACCTTAAAAATCTAAATACACGTTCAGCTTGGCTATTCGCGCGGGGAGTGCCAGCTGCTACTTTGATATGTTTAATACCTTTTACAGTCATAAAATGATCAAATTCTTGCGAAGTGAAGCAACTTCCTCTGTCGGATACCATAGATCTCATTTTACTGTAGTGATGAATATAATTCTCAATTTTCGCTATAACTTCTTTCGCTGATGTCGACTTTACAGGGTAGAATACCACAAATTTGGTGTAACCATCCATAATTAGGAAGATATGCTTGTAGCCAAGACTCGCGGATTTCAAGGGTCCATAGTGGTCGATAAAATTTGCTTCGAAAGGTGTTTTGGCCCTATCCCAAAGATGTAATTCACCTTCGCTCTTACCAGATTGCACAGAATACACTAAACACTTTAAACAATTACCCACATATTCGTTTACCTTCTGACGCAACTCTGGGAACCAATACACCCTCAAGAGCAATTCGACAGTTTTATCAACCCCAACGTGACCGATATCGTCATGACAAGACCTAATTACAGTAATGATCATAGTCGCAGGTACAAAGAAAAGAGCAGAATCCTTATACTTCCTGAAGATCAAACCATTACGTATTTCGTACCTATCACTATCTCCCTGCTCTAACGATTCGCGGATTTCTTTCAGTTCTGGATCAGACAACTGTTTGTACATAAGTTCTTGTTCGAAAGTCAAAGGCTCGATTACAAAGACTTCACGGCTCAGAGCATCGACATGCCTCATACGTTCGGAAACTCTGTGTTCTATCTTATACGAGAAAGTTTGAAGAAACAAGGCCCATCGGTTAATACGCGAGTTAATCTCTTTTTTATTTAGGGCTTGTTTTATCGCGTTACAATCGGTGCATATTACGAACGGTATTCCTGTCAAGTAAACTCGAAATCGTTCTAACGCGTAAAATATGGTTAGCATCTCTAGCTCGTAGCTGTAGTATTTCCTTTCTAACTCGGTACTTAGCCTGCTAAAATAAAACACGGGATGTAAGTGATTATCTTTTTGCCGCTGCAAAAGAATAGCCACAAATCCTAACGCGCTCGCATCTGTGTGTAACTCTGTGTAGAGAGTAGGGCTGTAAACAGCTAAAACAGGCTCGGTGGTCAAATAATCTAATCAAGTCTCAAAAGCTCGCATCTCTTTTTCCGCAAAAACAAATTCGGATCCCTTTTATAAGAGTTCATACAACAGTTTGGATATCAGGGCCAAGTTGGGTATAAAACGACGTACAAAGCCAACCAGCCCTAGAAACTGCTGAACTTGTTTCGCACTTTTCGGTAAAGGATATTCTAAAATCGCTTTGACGTGTTCTCGGCTCGGTTGAATCCCATAACTACTAATGAGGTAACCCAAGTACTCGATTTCTAAAACTCCGAAAATACACTTGTCTAAACGTAGTTTCAATTCGTCTTCCGCCGTCAATTTTAGAACCTCTCTTACAACCGACCAATTTTCATCGAGACTTTCAGTCGCAATCAGGAAATCATCTAAATATAAGAGCAGTTTACCCTCGTTAATCAAATCTTGGAAAATAAAATTTAAATACCTTTGGAAATAAGACGGCGCATTAAGAAGTCCAAACGGCATCCGTAAATATTCATATTGTCCCTCCGGAGTACTAAAAGCTGCTTACCTAATCGAATTCTCGGACATTCTTACATGGTGGAAACCATCTTTCAGGTCAAGTTTTGTAAACCAAACCTTACCATGGAGTCGATCTAAAAGATCATCTATGCGTGGCAGAGGGAAATGCTCACGTATAGTTATTTTGTTCAATGCACGGAAGTCAGCACATAACCTAAGTTCCTAATTTTTTTCGTATTTAAAACTATTGGACTGTTATAATTTGACTGTCTCGATCTTATGTACCCTCGATGTAAAAGTCCCTTAATATTTTCTCGCAGTTTTAAAAGTTCAACCCATGACAATCTACGCGGTTTAAAATAAAAAGGCTCCTTGGAGCTTAGATTGATTTCTATCTCGAAAGAACTTGGACTAATCAATTCCGGTTGCTCGCGATACTCATCTAGTAAAATTTTTAACATATTTTTATGGTCGTATGTAACTTTAGATCCAATTTGACTCGTCGACAGATCAATTGATTTATGCGGTTCTTGACAGTTTCGGAAATCTCGAAGATAAACTTTATTTTTCAACAAGGAAATCGAACTACCATTATCAACTAAAGCTTCTATAAAATACTTATCGTCTCCTGCGTTGCTTAGTAGATCGGTATCCGTGGTTCCTGGTTCGATGAGTGGAATTCTCTTCTGTGACGAAACTGTAGATTCGCTGTTGGATGGTTTTGCGGGTTTATCAGCTGATCTCTCGATGACAGCTGTAGCGTCTTCTCTCCCCTTCGAAGACTCCGTTGCAGACTTCCCATCGTTTCCATGTATTCTCGATGATCCTGCAGGACACTAGCGTACTTGATGGCCTGTCTGATGACATTTGAAACAGGGTCCACGTTCCTTGGGAGAACTTTTACATTCGCTGGCCAAATGTCCAAATCCATTGCAGTTATAACACCTTGGTCGCGGTGGCATGACTCCCGTTGATTTTAAATCTTCTGCTTTACTTTCCGCAGCTTTAGTCAGCTTCAAATTAGAACCAGGTTCCCCATGCTGCTTTCCACCAAGTACTTTTCGTAAATCTTTACTTGGCTCGTTCTTGGTAATTCTCTGCATTCCATCTAAGAGATCTATGAGTGTTTTGTACTTTCCTGCTCGTGCATGCATTTTAATAAAAAAATCCTGTACCACTTCTTTCATATACTCAATAGACAATTCATCTGACAACTCTAGTTTATCCATCAATTTCAAATTTTCTCGAAAATGTGTTGAGAACTTCTCTCCTACCTTCCAAACTCGGGCTTCCATCTTCTTCGTTCGAGTAAGCGGATCTTCACGACACTTGTAGAGTGCTGTTAACTGAGCTTTCAACTCAGCCCATGATTTTCCAAAAATTCCGGGCTTATTGTTGTACCAGTCTAGTACACGCTTCTTCAGTCTTCTGAAAGCTTGAAGTTTGATAATACTGTCTGGAACCTCGTAAGCCGTTTGGATTTCATGAACTCGTCGAATAAATCTTTCGACATCGTCTTCCTCATCTTCGCCAAATAGTGGAAGTCGCTGCCTTAATATCTTCAACTTTTGCCATGACTGCTCCTCCTACTGGAGCTCTGGAGACTCCAGAATCATCAGATCCAGCCACACTATGCATATCCTCAACTGAGCGAAGGTGTTGCCCGTTTTGATCAAACCCGTGGAAGTCTTCATTTTCACAAGACCCATTATGAACATTCGGATCCACCCCGACATTGTTTCCGTTCGCTGCCGCCATCTTGTCTTCCTCGAAAATTCGAGAACGTTCTCTGAAGTCACCAGTTGAATTTTCTCGAACGCGTCAGCGTCACCTGGCTGTTCTCTGTATACGTCACAACAATCAACAAATTTGAATATATACGTCTCTTTTCCCCACACGACTGGATTCCTTTTAACACACTTGGCTTACAGGAGACAGGCAAATTCACGAACACGTTGGCTTTTTACGCCAATACACATCGGCTCCTCGCACCGATCATCACAGAATTGACTTTAACACGTCGGCATGTATTATCCTTTTGCCGAATCTCACACAACCTGACGACACCCAATAACATCCGTAATCAACAACTCACGTTGGCACCCATAGCCGATCGTCGCCCAAGGTG
Organism: Andricus grossulariae; assembly: GCA_011634705.1. NCBI lineage: Eukaryota > Metazoa > Arthropoda > Insecta > Hymenoptera > Cynipidae > Andricus > Andricus grossulariae. Next base: position 51,096,284 of record JAABKJ010007545.1, on the reverse strand, counting down.
TAAACGTAACTGCGTCACGCTGCCATCCTTTGTTCAAGTTCGAAACCGAAGCGATTTACCCACGCTTTATACCATCGCAACAATTTTGACGAACACTCGCGTCACATTTGATTTTCCGGTTTCCCGAATACCCGAGACCTCTCGAATCCCACTTCTGATAACTGTAGTAATAGAAGAGGATGGTCGAGCGGTAGATAAGAAGGCCGTTTTGAAGAAGAAAATGTAAGAACAGTTTATTCAAGTATGTCTGATACAAGACTGACTCCTTTCTTCCAATATCGCACGGAAGAATCGATCTCTGACAATCAATCGCCATCTATAGATGTCACTCGCATCGAGGCGCGGAAATTCAAAATTGTTATAACTTAAATATATCGACTACACGATATTAATAAAGTTGCAAAATGTGAAACTTTGATCCCACGCCATGAACATTTTGATAGAACCAAAATTTTGCTCCGTGGCTATTTTAAAATGTACAAAAGTGCCAACACAACAGTATCCATACAATAGTTTCTGAAAACCAAGAGGGTGAAAATCGATATCCAAATTAACTTTTGGACAGCACGAACTTCAGTGGATTGCAAACACACACAAGTCTAGTCTTTGCGAGATCTATGGCCAAGAGTCAAGACCAAACGTTTGAAAAAGTTGGACTATATTTAAAAGAACCAGTTTTCATTAATGGACAATTGTATAATGTATGTTGGGATGTCTAGGGTTAAATCATTTTAAAATTTACAGATTGAATTGGCAAAAAGAAAAACAACTCGAATGCGGTTTGTGAATAAGTATTATGAAATATATATTTGTATAAATGAATGGTTTTTATTATTTAAAAATAAATTTTTTAAAGTTAATTTTGGATTAAAAGTCGTATAAGAATTTTTGCGTGCAAGTGGAAAACCAGTAAAATCTTAAAAGTTACCCATTTGTTTCAATCATAACAAAAGAATGGCATCTATTTTCAGACTAAAACTGAACAAATTTGAAGTTAGACATGTATAATATGTATAACTTTCCAGCAGCAAGTAAGACATTTTCTGTCTCTTTAATGTGTCTGAACGTTTGAACAGCGCGTAAAAAAAGGCTTCGGAATTGTTATTTTTCATTCTTAACGTGCTATGATTCACAGAAATTAAAGAAAGTAATGTACACTTCGGGAAAGGTTTTTGCTCCATTAAACCTACAAATTCTATGAGGATATATTTTTTTAATTATTTCCCCTTTGGTCCTCCTTTTTCTGGAGCCTGCGGAGTTTGTTACTTCAGGTTCCACCCATAGCTTTTTCCCTGTTCTCAGAGGGCTTATGAAGAGTTAATCACTTTTAAGACTCTGGGAACGTCATATATTTTTAAATTTTAATAGAAACTACTTAATTTTTATGATGAATATTGATTGTTAACATTGAGAGTTACGCCTAGTGCAGCATGAATTTCATGATTCTTGTTGTTGCTTCGAGCGCCTGTTGTGCATATACGTGTGTAGGTGTGTGTGTGCGTGTGTGTAGTGACTTGCGCCGAGACGCAGTAGTAAGCGTACTAACAAGAACCAAGGAAGATCTCTCTCGATGAAAGCCGACTTTCAGACAATATCTATCATATACAATATGTTAACTAAAGCAATCTGAACTGCATCATAATTTTTAAGAAGTGCCCAAGGCCAATACCGGCATACAAATATTTACCAGTTCTGCCACATTTCAAATATGTGAAGCTGTAGGTAGGTAGAAACTTTTCTGATTTTTAAAAGCTCAGGATACTTTGCAGTAATGTGTAAATCACTATCTTTTAGAATAAAAATATACTTGTAATGAGCGTGTGCAAAGAAATATGGTAGCCTTATTTGGCAAAATTTTAAATTTTATTATTAAATTTCTAATCATAATACTTTATCTTTTATTTGAAATCAGAGTCGGAGGTTTTCCCAATAATGAAATGTATATCCTGACCATTTAGGATATAAAAGTTTGAAAGATTGTTGAGTTGGAGATCACAGCACAATGTCAAGTGCATGACCTTTTATGGACATATGTTCTACTGAACTAGCATGATTTATCTCAGAATTTTCAAATGTTGCGCAAAAAAGCAGTGAACATTTAATCTAAGCATGCAATTTGTAAATGGTGCCAAATATTATACAGGTGTACTTTTAGGATTTGCTCCAGCTATTATATGTTATATCTTTTTGTGGCAATTATAAGGGTTTCTGTTGTTCTTATATAGATTCTCTCCGATGCCTATGATTGTCCAGAGCGCCTCATGGTGGGGACTGCTCGAACTTGATTGGCCAATCAAGTCTTTTTTAAAAAACCCGGGAGGATGAAAAGCCAAATCGGATTGGTATTATATCCATTGTCCCTACCGTCATCGCAAAAACGAACAATATTTTTCCAAAAAAACATAGAGAAGCAATCGAAATCTTAAAACACCCTAATAACATCAATAGCGACAATGGATATAATACTAATCCGATTTGGCTTTCCGTCCTCCCGGGTTTTTTAAAAAAGACTTGATTGGCAAATCAAGTTCGAGTCTAAGAACATTGAATAAACTTCGAGAAACACGAAATTTAAATCAATTTGAAAATAGGCCATATAATTGGTAAAATTTAGAATTGCTAATGCCATCAAATGTAACTATGAATTATTCCTAATTTATAATAGAATTATATTAATAAATTTAAGACTACGACATTGTAAATTTAAAATCAATTAATTGTTATATTGAGAATCCTTTGTCTTACTTACTCAAACTTCAAATGTTATCTAATACTAAATGACTTTAGCAATTTGTTAATTGATTTAAGTTATTTCTTGTAGTTTTAGCAATTCAATCTTTTTCAGTTGTATATCCAATTCCTCTACCATAACCTATATTCGGGGCTGAGCTTGTGAACTCCGGAGGATTTGTGTCCACCCTAAATTTTCTACGATTTTGAATTTGATTTTAAACTTTTGAGTCCTTAGTCTTTTGACGATCTGAGATGAACAAAGCAGGTATGATGCCCGAAAATAATTTTGATTTATTAGTTAAATTAAGAAGCATAAAGTAATTCTGGAGGTAACCCATGAGTGTATTATTACTAAAAATGTGAAGCAGCTATTTTTCCGTGTAGAATATAATTTTTTTCCGAATCATAAAATAACAATTCAAAAGTGTACGCCAGAATAATATATCACTCGCGATCTGGGTTGATGTTGAATTTTAACAGTGATTTCACCCGCAATTTCTGTAGGCTATTGATTAAAGTAGCTACAGATCAGGCTTTTAGTTATGATTGCCCATCTGCAACAAAAGCATGCAATACTGTGAGAAGAGAATAATTCTCGACTTCTCGAGTAGCTTAATGGTTAGAGTAACCGATCGGCAATCGGGAGATCTGGGTTCGAGTCTCAGCGGAGCGAAAGAGCATATTTTTTCACAAAATATTTTCAAAAATTCTACCTTAAAAGCTAGATGGTTAGGATATAGTTCCGTTGTTACTGTAAGTGAAAAATCTGCTTATGATCGACCGTCTACCGAACTACTAGTAATTCAGAAATTTTGAAAAACACACCTGCGTTACAAAGCCGGCCTACAAAAAGTGTAATTCTGTGAGAAAAGAATTTTAGAAGAAACTTAGAGGTTATGAATATTAGGGAGTCAGATGTAATGTATAAAAGTTTAAAAAAATATCATAATGTATATAGTGCCGTTTAAAAAGTTTGAAATTTTACATTTTTAAATCTAAGGACACCGCAGATAATGTATGGAAAAAGTATGGTCCAAGAAGAAAGTTTGTTTTTCTGATTCTTCAAGTGACGCGCCGAAAACTTTACCATACATTTTCTGCGGGGCACTTTGATCGTGGATCGCGACAATCAAAAAGAATTCGGCTAAAACGAACACTAGAACACATGTCACCCGTTGCAAGTCCACCTGAGTCAAGGGGATTCGATAAGATAGAAAACTGACAGGCAGATTTCAAACTAAGATAGGTTAAGAGTCGCCTGAATATGAAATATTTATCTTGTATTTATTTTATCAACTCATAATTTGAGATATAGAAAATACTATATATAGCAGTGGAAAAAGGCTTAGAAATAAATTTCATATTATATGTATATATGGGGCAAAATTCGTCAAATTTACCCGCCTAAAAACTTGTTGTCTCTGATTCTCTTGAAAGTCCGCGAAATTATTGTCCTATTGAACCTCTTTTAATTCCCTTGAGAGAACGTCTCTAGTACGACGGGTTGTCAGCATGCAGGGGCTCGATGTTTCAACCCTTTACCGCGCACGTTGATACTCAATTAACCATAACGTCTACAACAGTTATCTGAATTAACTTTCTTGTGGAGGTTTTGGAAACGTTTTTTCATCAGCTTTACGATGAATGCAATGATTCTAGATGAAAAAAATTATTTAAGCTTCATTTTTTTATTTAAAACATATTTTTGAGTTTTTCTCCAAGTGCGGCCGTTATTTTTTTTTCCAAAATTATGTTAAAAAGAAAGCTTGACTTCCTTCGTTTAAAATGAGCCATAGTCGAACGTGGGGCGAAAGAAATTGGTGGAGATATATAACACTTCTTGCGCGCGGTTTCTGCGTCGCAGTGCAGCTAGGCGCGACGATCACGACGTACCGTCTATTGCGGACTTATTTAATTGTAATTTTTATCATTTGTCCATAAAACTGTTATTTTTGGCTTGAACGAAATTTAAAATTAAATTAAATTTTTTATTCTGGGTGATTTTTAGTGTGATTCTCCTCGCCTCTCACATCGAAAATTGAGTAAAATTATTTGCTTATTACACTGTATGAGCACTTCTCGTTTTTCTTTGCCGCGCAGTTTTTTTTTCAGGAAAACTTCACATACTATTGATGATGAATATTTTCTCAACATGAGAGTTAATTCAGCCGAGGGAATGAATGAGTGATATTTTTGTGTTCCAGGCACTGTGTTTGCTGATGCGAATCTCCTCTTAAGTTCTTGAGTAGTGATGGCGTGATTTTCTTTGGGACTAAAGAATACTAAAGTTTCAGCTAAATTTTTCTTAGCCCATTGATACAAGGCTTCAGCAGTCAAATTCGGATCTTTAGGTGACGCTTGCAGGCTAGCACGCGCTGCGACTCTTTTTAAATTTCCCCCAATACCATCACAAGGGCCTTTTCCGTGCGCCGTTGCGTGGAAATGCCACTTGGCTGGAATACCAAAATCCATTTCATGGCAAACTGATGAAGTTATACTTATGTTTGAAGTACTGGGCGGCTCCATCTGTAAAATAAATTTTTTTTTTTTTGGTTGTTTAAGCTTAAATCGCACTCTTTTACAGCTAAACAATAGTCATATTTTTTCAAAAACCTTAAGCACACACCGAAGAATGATCAAGCTACCATTTTTACTGTTGTAATTTATTTTGAAGAGGACAACATTCTAAAGCACCGCAGTCTTGCTAGATTATCAGACTGTTTGACTCATGACACAATTGCTGTGTACGAAGTTCAAAAAATTATTACACACTATTTAAAAGAGAATTTTCAACCGAAAAAAATTATTTATGTTACAGATGGAGCCGCCCAGTATTTCAAAAATAAGTATAACTTCATCTATTTGCTCCACCATGAAATGGATTTTGGTATTCCAGCCAAGTGGTATTTCCAAGCAACGGCGCATGGAAAAGGCCCTTGTGAAAAGGCGTGCTAGCTTGCAAGCGTCATCTAAAGATCCGCTTTTGACTGCTGAAGCCTTGTAACAATGGGCTGAGAAAAATTTAGTTGAAACTTTAGTATTCTTTAGTCCCAAAGAAAATCACGCCATTACTACTCAAGAACTTAAGAGGAGATTCGCATCAGAAAACAGTGCCTGGAGCACAAAAATATCACTCTTTCGTTCCCTCTGCTTAATTAACTCTCATGCTGAGAAAATATTCATCATCAAGAGTATGTGATGTTTTCCCGAAAAAAACTGTGAGGCAAAGATTAATCAAGGTACCAAACGAAAGCGAAACCCACTACGTAGGTCTTTTGAGGACAAAAGGGTTCGATACGAGCGAAATGAAGAAAAATGAAAAATAAAAGAACCCTATAGTGGTGAGAGGCAAAGGGACTCACGGTAATAAAGCACCCCAAGGGAACAGAATTTACTACGTCCACGTCGTAGTTCCTGGGCAACGCTAAAAGTAAATAGACCTTATTTAGAAAAAATCCTACTAATGTCATGCAAGGGCTTTGGATGAAAAATGTTTTATAACAAAAAATTGTTTATTAAAAAAAGAATGTTTTATTAGTAAAAAAATTCTGTTCCAAGATAATCAGAATTGAATATCACGATATCACAGAAGAAAAAACATTTTTTTGCTAAAAATCCGAGAAAAAAAATTTATTAGAAAATTATATATCGGAAAAATACTTTCATCACAATGTATATTTCATTTTTTTTTAAATTTGTTATGCAAAAAACCTATTTTCGATAAAAATTTCGGTTATTCAGTTTTGTGCTATCATCCTTTAATTAATAATTTTGAATTGAAAGCGTTTGAAATTTAAAAAATATATATTTAACAATTTTTAATTAAAAATTGTCCAATTCAAACTATGCTAAAATAGGTAAAATTTTTAAAATAATATTTCGAATACAAAAAAAAGGAATTGCACTTGCATCATTTGCAAATAAAAGGATTAAAAATTGAATAATCATAAATTAAAAGTGTTTTAAATTTTTCAATTTTAAAACAGAAACTCTCAAAATTTTTTAACTGAAATTTTGAAAATTGGACAATTTCAGCAGAAGGGAGTTGAAATTTTATAATTTTCAAATCAAAGCGTTCAAAATTGAATAATTTAAAACGGAAAACTAAATTATGTGTTTCAAAATCAAAGCTTCTGAAATACTAGAATATTAAAAAAATTAAAATTTATTCGACACATTTGTCTAGTATAAAAAAATTAATTTACCATCCTTTCCTCAATTAAAAATAGAACATTTTTCAGTTATAAACTTTGAAAATAGAGTTATTCTAAAAAAACTTCCAATATCCAAACTTTATTTCGAAATGAAAAAAAAAATTTGGCACAAAAACTTAAAAATTATAATTATTTTGAGTACGTTTATATCGTTGAATAGTAAACGATTTCTAAATTGTTAATACTTTCTTTCAAAATTAAATCATTTCAATTTTAATTGCAAAATTAAAACCTATGAAAGGGTAAAATGAAAATTCAGATCTCGAAAATTAAAAAAATTAAAAAATAAATGATCAATTATTATTATTCATTAATTCTGAATTTAAAAAAATGATTTCGAACTTGGAGAGCGTTTTTTATTGCTCTCCTCGAAATTTTTTGTTGACACTTAGAATATTTATTATTTCTATTAAAAAAAAAATTATTTTTGAACAAAAGAACTCATTCAATCAGTGGACTGAAATTAAAAATTTAAAAGAGTAAAATTTTGAATGTTCCATTATGCATCTTTGAAATTTTTATTAGCAGAAATATTAATTATTCAATACTAAAAACATTTCGAAAAATTTTGAATTCTTCAAATTTGGAATTAGATTCGGTATATTCAAAAAATTATACAAAATTTATAATAACTTAAAAAAAAATTCACTATAAGTGTATTTGGATGTTATTGTTTATTTTTCAAAAAATATTAAATAATAAAATCGGTGATTATTTTTTCAAACGATTTTATTATTCAATTAAATTGCTTTTGAAGAATAAAAAATATTATCCGTATATTGGTGAGAAATCATTTTTTCCAAACATCTGGCCAGCTGAGATCACAACTGGAAATACCCAAAATTATACAATTCTAAACATATCAAATTTAAAATTATTTAAATTTAAACATTACCGACTAAGTTTATTTAGCTTTATTGGCCTTCAAATAAAAATGATTTAATATTGATGGCTTTCACTCTAAATGTGTACAATTTAAAATGTTTCGCATTTGCAGAATATTTAATTTCGAAAAATACAATAATTAAAAATTTATTATGAAATAAATTATAATAAAAAAATATAAAAAAGGTCACTATGTTTCTCTAAATGTACAGTTTAATCACTTTAAAAAAAAAATATTTTTCATTATTTTAAATTGTTCAGAAAGCTTTTAAGCTTTTTCGAATCCCTTTTAATTCTTTTAACTTACTTGAAATCAACTGAATTCCTCAAAATTCCCAGATATATCCGAATTCTTCTAAATGGTCTAAATTATCTGAATTCCTTGAATTTCCTAAATTCTTAGCATTCCCTGAATTCCAAGAACTTTAAAATAATTTAAAGAATTCAGAGGGATTGGTTAAAATTGAAGGAATTCAAGAAATACTGTGAATTCAGGGAATTCAGAACATTTGAAGGAATTCAGGGGATTTGGAGAATTACAAAAATTTCAGGGATTTAGAGTATTCAAGGAATTCAGGGAATTCAGAATATTAAAGGATTTCAGAGAATTCAGAAAATTCTGGAATTTCAAGTAATTTAAATTATTTGAGCAATTATGAGAATTCAGAAGATTTAAGGAATTCAGAATATTCCAGGATTTCACGGAATTTAGAGAAATCAAAGATCTCAGAAAATTGAAAGAATGCAGTGATTTTTACGAATCCAGAAAATACAAGGAATTGAGAATATTCAACAAATTCAGGATATTTAAAGAATCCAGGGAATTCCGAGATTTTAAGCAATTCCGAATATTTGAAGATTTCAGGGAATGTAGAGAATTCTGAGAATTTAACGAATTCTAAGAAGCTAAGGAATTCAGAGAATTTAAGGAATTCAAGAAGTACTACGAATTCAGGAAATTCAGAAAATTTGAAGGAATTCAGGTGATTTGGGGAATTCAAAAAAATTCAGGAATTTTGAATATTCAGGGAATCCAGAATCTTAAAGGACGTCAGAGAATTCAGATAATTCTGCAAATTTAAGGATTTCAATATTTTCTAGGAATTCTGGGAATTCAGAAAGTTCAAGCAAATTCCGAATATTCAGAAATTTCAGGGAATGTAGAGAATTCAGAATCTAAATTTTCTGAAATCCTTTAAAATTCTGAATTCCTTAAATTCTCTGAATTCCTAGAGTGCCCTCGAATATTCCAAATTTCTTGAATTTTCAGAATTCAACAAATTTCAGGGATATAGAATATTCAAGGAATTCAGGGAATTCATAATATTGAAAGATTTCAGAGAATTCAAGGAATTCAGAATATTCGAGGATTTCGGGATATTTAGAGAAATCAAAGATCAGGGAATTCAGAGGAATCATGGAATTCAGAGAGTTCAAGCAATTCCGAATATTTATATATTTCAGGAAATGTAGAATTCTGAAAATTTAATAAATTCTAAGAATGTAAGGAATACAAAGAATTAAAGGAATTCAAGAAATACTATGAATTCGGGAAATTCAAAAAACTTGAAGGAATTGAAGAAATACTATGAATTCAGGGAATTCAGAAAATTCGAAGGAATTCAGGGGATTTGGAGAATTAAAAAAATTTCAGGGATTTAGAATATTCAAAGAATTCAGGGAATTCAGAATATTAAAGGATTTCAGAGAATTTAGAAAATTCTGGAATTTCAAGGAATTCAGAATATTTGAGCAATTATGGGAATTCAGAAGATTCAAGGAATTCAGATATTCAACAAATTCAGTATATTTAGAGAATTCAGGGAATTCCGAGATTTTAGGCAATCCGAATATTTAAAGATTTCAGGGAATGTAGAGGATTCAGGAATTTAAGGAATTCTAAGAATGTAAGGAATTCAGAGAATTTAAGGAATTCAAGAAATACTATGAATTCAGGGAATTCAGAAAATTTGAGCAATTATGGGAATTCAGAAGATTTAAGGAATTCAGAATATTCCACGATTTCACGGAATTTAGAGAAATCAGAGATCTCAGATAGAAAATTTAATAAAATACAAGGATTTTAGAATATTCAACAAATTCAGGATATTCACAGACTTCAGGAAATTCAGAAAAATCAGGGAATTCAGAAAATTTGAAGGATTTCAGGGGAAGAATTCCAAAAATTTCAGGAATTTAAAATATTCAAGCAATTCGGAGAATTCCGAATATTTAAGGATTTCAGAGAATTATGAAAATTCAGGGAATTCAGAAAATTTGAAGGAATTCAGGAGATTTGAGGAATTCAAAAAAATCAGGAATTCAGAATATTCAGGGAATTCAGAATATTAAAGGATTTTAGAAAATTCAGATAACTCTGAAAATTTAAGGAATTCAATATTTGTGAGGAATTCTAGGAATTCAAAAATCTCGAGCAATTCCGAATATTTAGAAATTTCAGGAAATGTAGAGAATTCAGAATCTTCATTTCCTGAAATCCTTGAAAATTCTGAATTCCTTAAATTCTCTGAATTCCCGGAGTGCCTCGCATATTCCAAATTTCTTGAATTTTCAGAATTCTCTGAAATCCTTTAATATTCTGAATTCCCTGAATTCCGTGAATATTCTAAGTTCCTGAAATTTTTTGAATTTCCAAATGCTCTGAATTCCTTTGATTTTTCAGAATTTCCCGAATTCATAGTATTTCCAGAATTTATAGTATTTCTTAAATTACTTAAGTTCTCTGAATTCTTTACATTCTTAGAATTCCTTAAATTTTCAGAATTCTACATTCCCTGAAATATTTAAATATTCGGAATTGTTTGAACTCTATGAATTCCGAGAATTCCTCAAATATTCTGAATTCCTTTGATTTTTCTGAATTTCCCGAATTCATAGTATTTCCCGAATTTATAGTATTTCTTGAATTACTTAAATTCTCTGAATTCCTTACATTCTTAGAATTCCTTAAATTCTCAGAATTCTACATTCCCTGAAATATTTTAATATTCGGAATTGTTTGAACTCTATGAATTCCGAGAATTCCTCAAATATTCTGAATTCCTTGAATTTTCCGAATTCTCTGAAATCCTTTAATTTTCTGAATTCCCTGAATTCCTTGAATACTCTAAATTCCTGAAATTTTTGGAATTCTCCTCCTGAAATCCTTCAAATTTTCTGAATTCCCTGACTTTTCTGAATTTCCTGAATTCTGTAAATATCCTGAATTTGTTGAATATTCTTTATTCCTTGTATTTTTAGAATTCTCTGAAATCCTTCAACATTCTGAATTTCTGGAATATTCTTAATTCCTGAAATTTTTTCAATTCTCCAAATCCCCTGAATTCTTTCAAATTTTCTGAATTCCCAGAATTCATAGTATTTCTTGAATTTCTTCAAGTTTTCTGAAATTCCCGAATTCATAGTATTTATTGAATTCCTTAAATTCTCTGAATTCCTTACATTTTTATAATTCCTTAAAATCCAAGAATTCCTTAAATTCTCTGAATTCTCTACATTCCCCGAAAACTTTAAATATTGCGAATTGCTGGAACTATCTGAATTCCCTGCAAGGAATTCAGAGAATTTAAGGAATTCAAGAAACACTATGAATGCAGAGAATTCAGAGAAGGAATTCAGGGGATTTGAGAAATTCAAAAAAATTTCAGGAATATCAAATTTTCAAGGAATTCAGGAAAGTCAAAATATTAAAGGATTTCAGAGAATCCTAAAAATTCTAAAAATTTGAGAAATTCTAAGATTGTAAGGAATTCAGAGAATTTAAGGAATCGAGAATATTCAACATATTCAGGCTATTCAGAGAATTCAGGGAATTCAGAAAAAAACAGGGAATTCAGAGAAATCATGGAATTCAGAGAGTTCAAGCGATTCCGAATATTAAAATATTTCAGGGAATGTAGAATTCTGAAAATTTTAAGAATGTGAGGAATTCAGAGAATTTAAGGAATCCAAGAAATACTATGAATTCGGGGAATTCAGAAAATTTGAAGGAATTCAGGGGATTTTGAGAATTGAATTTTTTTGAGAAATTTAGGATATTCTAGAAATTCAGAGAATTCAGAATATTAAAGGATTTCAGAGAATTAAGAGAATTCTGAAAATTTGAGGAATTCAAAATATTTGAGAAATTCTGCAAATTCAGAGAATTCAAGGAATTTAGAATATTTCACGATTTGAGGAAATTTAGAGAAATCAAAGATCTCAGAAAATTTAAGGAAGGCAGAGTTTTTCATAAATTCAAAGAACACAAGGAATTGAGAATATTCAACATATTCAGGATATTCAGAGAATTCAAGGAATACAGAAAAAACAGGGAATTCAGAAAAAACATACAATTCAGAGAAATCATTGAATTCAGAGAGTTCAAGCGATTCTGAATATTTAAACATTTCAGGGAATGTAGAATTCTGAAAATTTTAAGAATGTGAGGAATTCAGAGAATTTAAGGAATTCAAGAAATACTATGGGAATTCAGAAAATTTGAAGGAATTCAGGGGATTTTGAGAATTGAAGAAATTTCAGAAATTTAGGATATTCCAGAAATTCAGAGAATTCAGAATATTAAAGGATTTCATAGAATTCAGAGAATTCTGAAAATTTGAGGAATTCAAAATATTTGAGAAATTCTGCAAATTCAGAGAATTCAAAGAATTCAGAGATTTTAAGCAATTTCGAATATTTAAAGATTTCAGGGAATGTAGAGAATTCAGGAATTTAAGAAATTCTAAGAATGTAAGGAATTCAGAGAATTTAAGAATTCAAGGAAATTCAGAGAATTCAGGAAATTGAAAAAAATCAGGGAATTTAGAAAATTTGAAGGATTGTAGGGAATTTCAAGAATTCAAAATATTTCAAGAATTTAGAGTATTCAAGGAATTCAGGGAATTGGACGAATTCAAGAAATACTATTAATTCGGAAAATTCAGAAAACTTGAAGGAATTCAGGGGATTTGGAGAATTCAACAAATTTCAGGAACTTCGAGTAATCAAGGAATTTAGGGAATTCAGAATAATAAAGGATTTCAGAGAATTCTGAAAAATTGAGGGATTTGGAATATTCGAGGCATTCTCGGAAATCAGAAGATTTAGGGAATGCAGAGATTTTCACGAATTCAGAGAATACAGGGAATTTAGAATATTAGAGGATTTGAGAGAATTCAGAGAATTCTGAAAATTCAACGAATTCAGAATATTCAAGGATTTCAGGAAATTCAGAAAAATCAAGAATTTTAGAGAATTCAAAGAATTGAGAGATTTTCAGAAAATCAGGGAAGACAAGGAATTGAAAATATTCAACAAATTCAGGATGTTCAGAGAATTCAGGACGTTCAGAGAATTCAGGAAATTCAGAAAATCAGGGAATTCAGAAAATTTGAAGGATTTCAGGGGATTTGAAGAATTCAAAATATTTCAGGAATTTGGAGTATTCAAGGAATTCAGGGAATTCAGAAAGATAAAGGATTATAGAGAATTCTTAAAATTCAAGGAATTCAGAGTATTTGTGGAATAATGGGAATTCAGAGAATTCAAACAATTCTGAATATTTAAATATTTCAGGGAATGTAGAATTCTGAGAATTTAAGGAATTCTAAGAATGTAAGGAATTCGGGGAATTTAAGGAATTCAAGAAATCATATGAATTCGGAAATTTTAGAACATTTGAAGGAATTCAAAGGGATTTGAAGAATTCCAAAAATTTCAGGAACTTAAAATATTCAAGGATTTTAGGAAATTCAGAGTAATAAAGGATTTAAAAGAATTCTAAAAATTCAAGGAATTTGGAATAGTCGAGGCATTCTGGGGATTCAGAAAATTTAAGGAATGCAGAAATTTCCACGAATTCGGAGAATACAGGAATTTAGAATATTAGAGGATTTTAGAGAATTCTGAAAATTCAAGATATTCAGAATATTCAAGGATTTCAGGAAATTCAGAGAAATCAAGAATCTTAGAGAATTCACAGAATTGGGAGATTTTCAGAAAATCAGGGAATACAAGAAATTTAGAATATTCAACAAATTTAGGATATTAAGAGAATTTAATGGAATTCCGAAAAGTCACGAAATTCATGGAATTCAGAATATTAAAGGATTTTCGAGAATTCAGAGAATTATAAAAATTCAAGGAATTCAGAATATTAGATTATTTCAGAGAATTTGGAGAATTCTGAAAATTCAAAGAATTCAGAATATTTGAGGAATTCTGGGAATTCAGAGTATTCAAGGATTTGAGGAAATTTAGAGAAATCAGAGATTTAAGAAATTCAGAGGTTTTCACGCATTGAGAGAATGCGAAGAATTAAAAATATTTCAGGAATTCGGAATATTGCGAATTAAAGGAATTCAGAGATTTTCAGTAATTCATAAAATTCAAGGGTTTCATTGAAATTAGAGAAATCGAGGACTTAGAGAATTCAAGGAATTCAGAGATTTTTAGAAAATCAGAGAATATGCCCAATTTTCGTTGCTCTAAATATAAATCTATTAATTAAAAAAAATTTATTCAATTATAATATAAATTTAATTTGAAATCTAATGATTTTTTATCAACAATAGCAATATTAGGCGAAAACACTAACATAAAAAAAAACTGAGGTGGTAAATCTTCTTTTAAACCTAATGTTTTTTGTTTGAAATGATCGTTTCAAAAAAAAATGTTAACATAATCTTAAGTTGTTAAAAAACTGTAAATCTTCTTTAAAATCTATAGAGATTCCTGGTATAAACCAAACAAAAGTTGTACAAAAATGGTAAATTTACTGGCTGATAAATAATCCGAAAAATCTGATAATTTTTTCATTGAAAATATCAAATTTTAATAAAAAACACTAACATAACATAAAAAAACTTCCAATTTGTAAATCTTCAGTGAAATTTATTGATTTTTTGTTGAAAATACCCGTTTTCTGATGAAAAATTTGAATATGACCTTAAATTTTAAATTTTCTTTAAAAGTCGTGAATCTGCTTGAAAATATAATTTTTTAATACAAATTTCGAAATCCGACAAAAAAAAACGAACGAAATAAAAAATTGTTCAAGCATGTGAATTTTATTATTTTAAACAAAAATCATTGGATTTAAATCTAATGATTTTCTGTTTAAAAATATCAAATTTCTTATGTAAGTTTTAAGTTTTAAGTTTTAAGAATATAATGTTCCTAAGATTCTTAAAAAAATTCTAAATGATTTTTGAAAATTTTAGATTTATGTCAAATTTATGTCGAAAAAAATATATGTCAGTTCAATTTTTAACTCACAAATATGAAATTTCAACAAAAAAGTTAATTTTTAGCATAGTAGTTCAATTTTCAACCAAATACATGCATTTTTTACCAAAAATATCAATTTTCGCCCAAAAAAGACAAATTTTCAGTTAAAATGATAAATCTTCAATAAAAAAAAAGACTTCTTAACAAAAAAAATTTCTTTAAATTACTTTTGTGTCTTTTCCAAACTTTAAAATATAATAAAATAAATAAAAATAAAAAATATTTGTAAAAATTTTCAAAATAAACAAAATTGACTTAAAAACTTTGAAATTCTTATTAGGCAATTTTGGAAATCTTATGGAATGTTTTTAAATCTTTTTTGAATATTCTCTTAGAATAAATATTGTAAAATGAAAAATTATTTTCAATTTTCCCAGAAATCTTAGAAAATTTTTTATTGGAATCTTGAAATTGGCCGTATTCCTTTTTGAAAATTTTGCAAATATTCTTCAGTGTTTAAAAATCTTTTTAAATATTATCTTAAAATTAATTTTTAAAATCTTATTTCGAACTCTTCAAAAATATACATTTAAAAAGATTTTTGAAATTTTTACAAATTAAAAATTTGTTTTGAATTTTCTTTAAACATCTAAATATCTTTCAAAATGATTTAAATTTTTCCGAACACTTAAAAAAAAATTCTGAAAAGTTAAAAAAATTGTCTTAAAATCTTCTAGATTCTTTTTTTGTTGACAATTTTCAAAATTTTTTTCAATATTGTCTTAAAATAAATTATCTTTATTAAAAATAAATTATAAATAACATAAATGATCTATGTATAAATAATTTTTCGTGGTTTTTTGATTCAACGATTACAGGTCTCGGACTCAGTTAAGAATTCATCTTTTTTGGTTTTAATCTTTAATCTTTAATTCATCTTCTTTGAAATGGAATATTTGTTTGAAAATTAACTTTTTTCATCCCAAATTTATATTTTTCGTTGGAAATTCAACTATTTTGTTAAATATTAAACTATTTATTGGAAAATTCAACTATTTGGTAGAAAATTAACTTTTTTACTTGAAAATGAAACAATTTGATATATTTGGCTCGAACATTCAACAATTTTGAAGAAAAATTAACTATTTGGTTGAAAATTTATGTATTCTGATGAAAATTCACCTTTTTGGTAGAAAATTAATTTTTTGGTTAAAAATGCAAATTTTTGCTTGAAAATTAATATTTTTCAGTTAAGGATTTAATTATTTTGTTGAAAGTTCGTTTTTGTCTGTTAAATACTAAAGTTTTCTGAATTAAATGTAAATATTTTGTTGTTATTTATTATTTATTATTATTATATTTATTATTTTGCGTTAAAAATTCATCTTATTCCACTACTTGGTTGAACGCCTAACCACATTCTTAAAAGTTAATTTTTTGGTTGAAGATTCATAATTTCAGTTTAGTTAAAAATTCAATTCGTATAAAGAAAACTCGTCATTTTCGATTGAAAATTCAACATTTCGGTAGAAAATTCAATTATTAGTTACAAATATTTTTCAATGTTATGGTTTTGACCAGATAAAATGTATTGAATAATTTGATGTTAATTGTTTTTTGTCTACTGGTCTAAAAATCAATATTTTCTAATATTCATATTTATTTCTAAATTGTAAAAAAATTGCTCTCAAGCTCCGCTGGGATTCGAAGCCAGGTCTTTCAGATTGCCGGTCTGATGCTCTTACCCACTAAGCTACTGAGCTTGAGAACAATTTTTTCACAATCTCAAAGTGAAAATCAATTTTAAAAAAATATTCTTTGATTTCAAATTAAAATCATGTTCACTATAGGTTAACATGTCCAAAAAAGTCACTGTTTACTAAAATTGTTGAAATAAAATTATAGGTTTCTTGTCACAAAACTTACCACAAAAACCAGCAAAATATTGCACCAGTCGACTTCCTTCATTTTTTGGTTTTTCGTTTACAACTTCTTCTTGACTTCTTTCAAATTTTTGGTTTAAATTGTAGACTGTCGTTCGTGAAATCAAATCCCTTATGCTCATTTTATTTATGACTGCCAATCCACGAGCTATGTTTGTCGTTGCATTCTTACTCGATCATAGCAGTTATAATGATAATAAATTAATCTCCACATCAAGACTGAGATGATATCATCAAAACATGATAAAGCAGGTATATCTTTGACTACCAAATCTTACGTAAATCCTATGAATCTTATATCATATATAGGTAATTATAGAGTTTTCTTGATTATAAATTCCCTTTCATTTAGTGTATCATTATTTTGGAACGGTCGTGTTGACCTGATCGAAGACCATTTTTGTTTAAGTCCTTCGATCCTCTACTATAGGTCTGGTAGCATCCAGGTGTTACGTCCTAGGATGGTACTTAGGAGTAAAGCACACTGGTCAGCAGTATTTCCTGATTCATCTACAGAGCAGAGGGTTCTGGGCTAAAGGATCAGGTTCAGGGTGAAATGAATTCGTGAGGGGTTCCAAATAGAGATGAGCAATAGACATCTATTGAATGATCAATATAGCTACAAGAATTTGAGGAGAAATCGCTCTGAGGAAAATGCAACAATAACCGTGAGGATAATGGAAGGGTGATGATGATTTGGTGAAAGAGAAGGTTGCGATCAGAGAGAGTTTGCAGATTCGTAGATGTCGGAATCATCGGTTGCATTGTATGAAAATCTGAGAGCTGTAATATAAGTAATCCAATAATCCACAGTGGGCACTTCTGGAGTTGGTTCAAGAATTTGTGATTTAGAATCGGAATTCGGAATTAGAATTTAAGAACTTGAATCTGGAGATACACTTGGAGAATTAGAGCCTCACTTCCGAAGAGAGTTGAAAGGGGTGAACTTTCGAACTTGAAGATTTGACAGAATGGATCCTACCGAACTTGGGATTAGTTACTGAGAATTCGCAATAGCTTCACCAACAGCTTGACCGCCGGAACTGAAGGTGGTGCCGGAATGAGTACTTGAGAAAGCAGTGCACCCGCACTGAAGATTGCAGATAAAAGATTGAAGAGAGAAGACTTAAGGACTTGAAAGTTTATGGACGTCCAGCAAGAAGGTCTGGAGTTAGTAAATCTGGTATAGTTGACGGTGATAGAGTAAACTTTGAGGCAGCAGTGCCTCCGGACTGAAGACTGACCTAAGGGTACAAGATCCTTTTTGTAATCCGGTGGGCGCTGGTCTGTTCCACCTTAAGAGTTTGTTGACCCAAAAGTTCATTGACATTAAATGTTCATTGATCCCAGAGTTCGTTGATCCGAAAGTTTGCGTCCAGTTATTCATCTCATCCCACTTGTCAATACCTTCTAAATGCTTTATGTTCATTCAGCCTCTGCTGTTCATTATTTTTACTTATGTTGTCTTCCGCAAGACCAGAATTTTAATTATAATCTTTTTCCTGACTCCTTAAGGCAATAGCTTTCAATACCCAAAGGCTCACCATACTTGTTTGCTTTTGTAAGGAAAATAACATTTTTCGAAACAACGATTTTTTTCTTACAAATACCTTATTTTTGACAAAATCGCTAGAGCAGGTATAAGGAATGTGTTTGGAACCTACAAAATCTACGAAACTATAGTTACAAAATTGTAAGTTTCTTGTTACACGACTTACAACAAAATGCAGCTAGATATTTCACTAATCGACTTCCTTAATTTTTGTTTGTTTTTCTCTTACAACCCCTTCTTGCCTTCGTTCAATTTTTTGGTTAAAATTGCAGTTTCTGTTTCGTTAAATCAAATCTATTATTCTTATCTCATCAACGTTTTACGACACTTCGAGATATCAAGGATTACTATTGTTTTAGGAAAAATAAGATTTGAGGTACAAATTTTTTAGTTCAATTATTGTGTAATACTTTTTAGAGTACAAATCGAAAAGAGCAAGCTCACGAGCTTTATCTTTCATGGAATTCTTGATTAGTCATCACGTTAATAATGATAATAAATTATTATCTATTTGAATAATAAAGTAGATATGTGCATGAGTCGTAAATATGAAAATATTGTAAGATTTGGAAAAAGATAATTTTATCCATCATACATTATTGTCTATACTCACACTACAGTCGGTACCTACTTAACAAATTGCACAATATTGTAAATCTTACTCAGTATGCATTGAGTTTCTCATAAAGTCTATTCAAACAATCAGATTTTTATAATCTGTTGTTCTTTAGAAACATCGTTGTAATGAAAGATAACTTTTCCAGTATTAACATATCACCTAAAAACAGCCAATAGCAGAGTAAGGTTTAGAAATGTGAAGATGTGAGCAAAAATCCAAAGAGTGCTGTTGTTGCATAAAGAATAAAGGTCGTATAAACACCAGCAGCATTGTTTAAATCATTACAATTAGCTGTAGTTACAAACTTGAAGTATGATCTCATAACCATCTCACAGGGAACCGCGTTTCCTTTCACATTTATTAACAAAACTTTTCCTTGAACAATAGAAGGAACAACAGTTATAGTATTCATAAAAAAAGTAAGTCCGTAATTATTACTGATTTTTCTCATATCCGCAACTGCAGAAAAAATTCGGTAATTCAAGTACAAATTTTTTTCGTGTTCATTTCCGGATTCTGCATGGCCTGAAATTCCTCTAATGACTTTTCTCTAGTTTCAGGCATAATCCAAAATATGATCAAAGATCCAAAAAGCATTGTTGTTGCAAAAAAGAAAAGGTCGTATAAACACCTTCTTCTTAAATAATATAGGGAATAGTACCGAATCCTACGAGATAGACAACATAAAACAAAACTAATTCCATAAGTGGTAGAAACCTAATAGAAGAGACATTTGTCTTAGGCTACAATTCCATAAAGAAAAAAAAACCAACGCTGCTTAAGAAAATCGAGGTTAATAATCCAGAAGACAAAAAAAGAGTTCTTCTATTAAATCTATCTATCGCTATGTTAGTTCCAAGGGAAGCCACAAACATAATTCCAGTGAGGATCATAACTTGAACATCAGGTTTTATAGAAGGACTACTTATAAGGAAAATTTCTTGAGCATAGGAAGAAATAGCCTCTATTCCGGACAAGGATTGTATCAGCCTCATGCAGAATATAATCAGCAATCCTATCCGATTATAGCTTTTGCTGATCAGCTGCTGAAAGCCAGATTTTCTAAGCCTTTGATCCTCGTCTATTGCCAATTTCATTGAATCCAAATACTGCTACCGAGATTCAAGCTGTTAATTTCAAGTTATAAGTCTCTAGACGAAATCTAAATTTCCTCCAATGACCATCCACTAGTTTCAGGCATAATCCAAAATATGAGCAAAGATTCAAAGAGTGCTGTTGTTGCAAAAAAGAAGAAGGTCCTTGTTTAAATTAGCAGCATTGTTTAAATCATTGCAACCTGCTACAGTTCAAGAGTGACAGCATGATCCCATAACTAGCCCACAGTTAACCGCTTTTCCTTCCACATTTATCGAAGAAACTTCTCCTTCAATGATATAATAAATGAAAATATTCAATTTTGTAAATCAGAAAATGAAAATCGTTCAATATGGAGGGCTTCTACTCTGCATGAGTACAATTTTTAATGGTTTCCATCTGCAGAAAAAAATTTTACACAATCTATGAAACTACTACAACAAGATAATACTAATTTACATTATTACTAAAATCGTATAATTTAAATTATAAGTTTCTGATTCTATAAATTACCACAAAAACCAGCAAAATATTACATCAATCGACTTTCTTCACTTTTTGGTTTACTTATTCGTTTAAGGGAAAATAATTGATTTGAGGCACAAAATTTCAAGTTCAATTATCGTGTAATTCTTTTTAGAGTACAAATCGAAACTAGCTATTTCACGAGCTATTTTTTTATTAAAATTCCTGCTCGGTCGTCACACTTATACTAAAACTGAATTAATATTTACATTATTTAGACAATATCACAAAAATATGGTAATATTAGATTATGGTATCTTTAAATTAACACATAGCAGCCAGTTGCACAATTAGGTTTACGAATTCAAAGATTTCTTAATCTTACGTTCTAACTCTAGCTTCTCCTTCATTTTTGGATTCTGCATTGCCTGAATTTCTTCCAGCGACCTTCCTCTCGTTTCAGGCATAATCCAAAATGTAATCAGAGTTCCAAAAAGTGTTACTGTTGCAAAAAAGAAAAAGGTCGTATAAACACCTGCAGCATTGCTTAAAACATTGTAACCTGCTGAAGTTCCGAATACGAAAAATGATCCCATAACCATCCCATAGGAAACTGCATACCCCTTTACATTTATTGGAAAAATTTCTGCTTGAATGATATAGGGAATAGTACCGAGCCCAAAACGATACATCACATGATACAAAATCAGAGCCACAAGTGGCAGATATGTAATCGAGGAGACATCGACCTTGAGGTACAATGCCATAAAGAAAAAGAGACCAACGCTCCCTAAGCAAAGGGATGTTAATAGTCCAGTAGACAAAAGAATGGTTCTCCTGTTAAATTTATCTATGGCCATATTAGTTACAAGAGAAGCTAGTAACGAAATTCCATTAAGGATCATCGGTTGCACTCTTGGATTTATAGAAAGACTACTTGTAGTGAAAATCTCCTGAGTATAAGCCAAAATTGCCCCTTTTCCAGACAGCACTTGAGTCATCTTTAGGAAAAACATAATTAGCAACCCCCTACGATTATGGCTTTTGCTTATTAACTCCCAGAAACTAGATGTTTCCAGTTTTTTATCTTCCTCTATGGTCAAGCTCATTTCTTGGATTTCCGAAGTCAATTTATTTGGTTCATTAATTCGCCTTAACATCATCAAACATTTCACCGCATCATCATTTCGACCTTTCATGAGGTAATAATAAGGTGTTTCTGGTAAAAATGGGAACACTAGGAGAAAAAGTATTGATAGTGCAGCCGAAGAATAGTTCAAAACATTGTAGGATGCGTAGGCTGCAACTGATGTAAAGACGAAAACGCCTATTGCCATTGATATTTGTGTCATGTTAACTAGAGTACCTCTGATGTTCTTGTCTGAAATTTCTGTTAGGTATATCACCAGAGAAACAAAGATACCTCCTCCACCTATTCCGGCGACAAATCTTGCAATGTAGAGATGTACGTAATTCTTTGCGAAGATGATTAGAATCCAGCCAATCAATCCTGGTAGGGCAAAAAGTAGTAAGGAGTACTTCCGGCCCATGTGATCGATGAATAGTGGATTTATGAGTGCACCAACGAGGTCTCCGAGCGTAAAAAGGGAAACAATCCAACCACCTTGTGCATCCGTAACAGGAAATGTTGAATTTTCGCTGGTCAAGTAGGGAATAGCTGGCGATGGCCACGCTAAGTAAGATCCAAAAATTACCATCGAGATGCAAGCTGTCAATTAAAAATATCGATGGTTAATATATTGTATGGGACGTTGCCAAAAAGCTATAAAATTTAATTCTCAACATTCTTTCTCATTCGCCCCTCTAGCCCCCTCTGACTTCTCCATCCACTCTTTCACCCATTTCATCCTCCCCTATAATCTTTATCTCATTCTCTTGCCAGCTTCCTTTATCTTCTATTTTTCTACAACATCCTTCCCATACATGCTCCCATGTTCCCTTTCCTTATTCACATATTCTGCACTTTCTGTTCTCTTTCTTTTCCCAGTACCTCCTTTCCCTTACTTTATTTCCCAATATAAATCTTCCTATTCTGATCAATCTTCTCTCTCTCCATCTCTTTTCTAAATACTTTGGCACACTAAAGAACTTCCTTTTTTCTCCTTTCCATATCGTTAGTTCTATCGCCCTCCCTCTCCTTTCTTCTACCTTCCTCAAACACTAATCATACCAGCTTCTCAAATAACTATCTTTTACAATCTTTTTTTTAACCTTCTTCTTTCTATTCCCCATATCTGTTACATTACCCCTTTTTTTCTCCGATATGAGCTCTATGTTCTCCCTTTGTTTGCAAAGTATATCCAAATTATTTAAACAACTTTACTTCCTCTAACTTCCATCTTTGTCTCATCTTTGTCTTTTCTAAATATAAATTCAACTTTGTCCCATCTAAGTAATTCTCCAATCCTGTAATTCGGCCCGCCTTTCTTTTTCATCCTCTACCATCAACACTATATCATCCAAATCTATACCAGTCGCCTTTCCATCTTTCATTATTCCTAACACCTTGACTATTTCTTCCCTTGTTATGTCCTCTTCCTCATCTCTTTCCCTACCATATTTTCCTCATTTCTTAACTTCTCTCTCTATCCTCCTAATAAATCCATAAAATATTTTTTCCATTCTAACATCTAAATACCCTGATTTACTCTTTTCTTTCCTTTCGCTCTCTATTCACCTCCTTTTAAACTTCTTCTTCCGTGCTAGCCTTCTTCGCCTCTCCTTGAAATCTTTTATTTTCCTTCTCTTTGTTTAGATCACTAACTTCTTTTTTACTTGTGCACTCTAATTCTCTTTTTATTTCGCCTCTCATTATTTTCATCTCCTTGTTTACATTTACCTTACCCATTTTGATATTCCTGACCTTTTTCTTGAATTGTGATTTTCCTTTAATTGACCCATCCCCTCTTCCTGCTCTTTTGATCTTTTTAGTCATATTGTTATCACTTTTTGCTCCCTCTAATGTCACTATTTTGGGAAAGTGATCCGAATCTATATAATCCCCTACCTCTAGTTTCTTGACCTTCTCTCCTAACTCATCGTCCACTATCACATAATCAATTACCGTTCCCTTATCTCCTCCTGAGTGTGTATATTCCCTATTCACATCTCCCTTTGTATTTCCGTGTAAGATAAATCATCCCATCTCCTCCAAGCTCTTTAACAATTTCTCTCACTCTCTATTAAGTATCTTGTCTTTGGATTTTCTTCCTCACTCTCCTCTCCACACCCTTTCACCACTATCTTCCACCTGTCTTCTCCCACCTTTACCTCTCCTACTATTAATCCTTCTTTTTGTTCTTTTATCTCTTTCTTATCCATTCCTGTTATATTTTCGTTCCTTACTCTTGTCACCATTCCTCCCATTGCTCTGCCTTTTTTATTCTTCCTCTTTGCAATTTTGAAACTGCGATTTTTAATCTCTCGGTAATCTCTCCTTTACTCTTTCCGTCCTCTTTCATCAAGCCACATTTCCATCATCACTACTACATCCCATTGTGCCAAGCTTCTCATTAACTCCCTATAATTTCTTTTCAAGCCTGCTATATTCCAGTGATGTATCCTCCACTCTTCCCTTCTTTCGTTTGTCGTCTCTTGTTGTTTCCGACCATTTCTTATTTTCCTGTCTCCCGTACCTTTCTCTCATACTTTCCCGGCTTCTCATTTTTTCCTAACTCTTCCTTCCTCTTCCGCTATTTTCTTTGACTTATACTGCATATTCCTTTCTACCTATGTCAAATCATCCTCTATTCTTTTCGAGCTTCCATATAACGCCCTCTTCTTTGTCATCACTTCCCTCTTATGTTCCTATTTCTTTAGTTTTACTAGTACCATTTTCTCTCCTCTTCGCGTTTCCTTGCCTACATTTCGCATTTCCTCTATTCTACCTTAGCATCCATTCTTTTTAGCACATCTTTCACTCCCTTAGCCTGATTTCTCATTTCAAAAAATGAATTTTAGGAGAAAATCGAAAAAGATTTTAAAACATTGCAAATCAGTTCCTGAAATTTCAAAACAAGTAAAGGATTGTAAAGCCAAATTTTTCAATTTTTTAGAATTTAAAAAAAATTTCATGAATAATTCGAATCATTTTAAAAGATACTCAGAAGTTTTAAAAAAATTCTAGAATTAATTTAAAATTTGAAAAGAGATAAAAAGAATTGAAAGAAAATCTTATGATTCATGGGAAAATTGGAAATGAGTTTTTAAACAAATAAATTGATTGCAAAATTAAAAAAGTTAAAACATTTAAAATCATTTAATAAAATTTCAACAACAAAAAATTGTAAAAGATTTGAAGGCAAAATCTGTCCATTTTGCAAGATGAGAATAAAAAAATTTTCTTGAGATTCCTGGAAAGATTAAAATGAGCTTTTATTTCGGAAAATTATATTTTAAGCGGAAATTCGAAAAGATTTCAAAACATTGCAATCGATTGTCCAAATTTTCCAAAAGAATGTACAGAAATTAAAAAAAAAGTTTTCCAATTCTGCAAGATTAGAAAATTAAAAAAAAATACGAGTAGGCTTAAAAGATATTTAGAAGTTTCAAAACAATTCTAGAAATAATTTAAAATTTGAAAAGAGTTCAAAAAATTGAAACAAAATCTAGTTTTTTGACAATTTGGAAAAAAGTTTTTTAAACAGTTTTAAAAGGATTTAAGGGAATAAAAAGTTTTCTTATGATTCATGGGAAAATTGAAGATAACTTTTTTCTTAGTGAATTCAATGCAAATTCAAGAAAATTTTAAAATATTTAAAATGATTAAAATGTTTTTTTTCTTCAAGTATAGACGATTTAAAAGCAAAATATGTCAATTTTGCAAGATTGAAATACAAAAGTTTTCTTAAGATTCATGGGAAAGAAGATTTTTGAAGATTTCAAACAAAAAGTTTAGAACCTTTTCAGGAATCTTAAAAAGTTCAAAGCGAATACAAACATTTCATTAAAATTTACAGAAAAATGTTGAATAATTTTTTATTATGAAACATTATTTTTAAAACGACATTTTAAGACAATTTTCTTCATTTTCGAAGATTAAAAAAAATTCCTACAAAAAATTCGGACAATTTAAGAAGAATTTGAAAGGTTTCAAGTTAATTTAAAAAACCTCTTCAGATTCCTGGAAAAATTTTCAATAATTTTTTATAACAAAAACTAATTTTTGAAGGCCTAAATATCTTTCAAACTGACTCGACTTATTCCTGAAATTTCGTAACATCATGTACGATAAAAAAAAACTTTCTTACAAATTTCCTAGATACTTTTTCAACAGATCTGAAAAATTTTCGAAATCTTTTTGAATTTTTTTTAAAATAACAGGAAAATTATATTTATATAACCATAAAGATAATTCTGATGCAAAAACAGTTATTCGAAATTTTTATTTTGGATTAAAAATTATTTTTCCCCCCCAATTATAATTTGGTTGATTTTTTTTTCTTTTTTGACTGAAAAACCTTTTTGGGATTAAATTTCGTCTTTTTGGTTCAAGTATTTATTTTGTTTTGTAATGTTTTTTACGTTTCATGATTTCAGTTAAAAATTCATCTCTTTGGTTTCAAATGTAACTATTTCGTTGAAAATTTGTTTTTTCTTTTTGTGGAAAATTAGTCTTCTTGGTAGAAAAATTATTTCTTTCACTAAAATTTCAACTATTTTGTTAAAAATGAGCCTGTTTTTGAAAATGCATTGGTAAATATTTTACATTTTTGGTTAAAAATGCAACTGGTTGAAAATTAATACTTCTTGGTTGAAGATTCCGTTAATTTTCTGAAAACTTGTCTTTTTTAGTTGAATTCAACTATTCTTCATTTAAAATTAAACTTATTTTTGGTTGAAATATCAATTAGGTATCACCTTCTTCATTGAGAATCGATATTTTTTTTGCTAAAAATTCCAATATTTGGTTGAAAAATAATTTTGTTGTTAAAATTTCCAAGAAATCTTAAACATCTTTTCCCATTTTTTTGAGAATATCAGGAAAATCATATTTATATAACCTTGAATATGTAAAAATAGAGAAACCTAACAAATAATGATTAGATATGTTTGTTTTATATTTAAAACTATTTTTAACCTATGTCAGAAAAATACACTCGCCCTAGTAATAAAAAAACAACAAGAAAGTACAGAATCGACAGAAATTAATACACACTTTTCAATCACATTTTTATCGACTCAGATAAAAAAAATCTGCACATATAGGGTCATCCACTAAATTTGGTTTATTTTTGAATATGAATCTATTCACTCTAAAATCACATATAATACTGTTATAATTATAAAAGGGCCTTTTACAAATTCTTATTTAAACGAGAGAAATGTATAACATTTTCAAACTTGTATTTCTTTCGCGCCATTCCAGCACCTTGATGTGACGTCATAGGCTTTCAATATTTGAGGTTAGAATGCCAAAATTTCAATTTTACGTAAAAAGTATTAAAATTAGACATGTTTTTATAATATTCTATAATATAATATAATAATATACTATCATTATTGTGTTATCTTTTGGAAATTATCCTTCCAGGCAAAAAACTTTGACGATTAATTTTTTTTTGTATCACACTGACACATGAATTTTCTAGGGCTTTAAAAGCCTATGACGTCACACGACGTGTTTCGAGCTATGGGGGAGCCACAAGTTTCGTTTAAAAAATCGACATTTCTGTTCGATATTTAGTCACTTTTTAATTAATTGTTACAAATTGAATGAACAAAATTGAGTTTCAATTTCACATTTGAATTCTTTGGTAGTCAGTGTATAAAAAACTTAAGTTTGAGCAAAAAATTTTTTTTGTGAATGACCCTATTCTATGACTACTATGCAAGGCTTTTTATCTTTTCAGTGAATTTAGCTCTTCTCGCTGTGAATGAAACTCGAAAGTGGAAAAATTGTGATAGGAACGCTTTATTCGTGACGGTTCACCAATTCGTTTTTTTTCTTTTTTTCAGTCTGAAATGGTATCTTTTGTATTTTTTAGGTTGTGGCGAACTCTACACTAGAAGTAATAGAATCGTGGGTGGTCATAGTTCTAGTTTCGGCAGTCATCCGTGGCAGGTAAGATATGCAAAGATTGAAATTTAATCTTCCGAAGAATAGTTTCGCTCCATTTTCCTCGTCATAAATTTCACAGTTACTTTCACACGTCGAGCGCCACTTTTGCTTTCTTCTACATTATTCAAGCATATTTCAGTACCTTTGTGAGTAAGCGTGGTGTTCAATCTTTCGAACCCACTTTCAAGAAGAAAACCTTTTTCATTATTCATGATATAGTAATCTACATTCTGTCTTTAGCCAGTTTCTTTTTTCAAACATATCATTTTTTCTTCCTCGGATTACATTTCAATTTTTACTTCGACATGTCAGAATTATATTTTATTTACTTCAACTTAATTTGGATTCAGATTTATTTGAAACTCTAACTCCTAACTCCTAACTTCAAGCCTCAAACTCCAAACTCCAAACTGCAAACTTCTAACTCCTAACTCCTCATTCCTGACTTTCAAACCCTAACTCCTAACATCTAACTACTAACTTCCAACTCCTAACTCCTCATTCCTGACTTTCAAACCCTAACTCCTAACTCCTAACTCTCAACTCTCAACTCTCAACTCTCAACTCTCAACTCTCAACTCTCAACTCTCAACTCTCAACTCTTCACTCCTAACTTCTAACTCATAACTCCAAATTTTAATTTCCAAACTGCAAACTCCGAACTGCGAGCCCATAACCCCTCACTCCTAAATTTAAATCACAAACTTCAAACTTCAAACTGCAAACTTCTAACTGCACACCTCTAACTCCTGAATACTAAATTCTAACTCCTAACTCTTAACTCTTGACTCCTATCTTCTAACTCATAACTCCAAACTTCAATTTCCAAACTTCAAACTCCTAACTGCAAGCCCCTAACTCTTCGCTTCAAATTCCAAACTCCAAACTGCAAACTTCTAACTGCACATCCCTAATTCCTAAATACTAATTTCGAACTTCCAACTCACAACTCCTAACTCGTCACTAATAACTTCAAACTTCAAACTGCAAACTCCTAACTGCATATCCCTTAACTGCAAACCTTTAACCCCTAAATGTTAAATTCTAACATCTAACTCCTAACTACTAACTTCCAATTCCTAACTCCTCATTCCTGACTTTTAAACCCTAACTTCTAACTCCTCACTTCTAACTCCGAACTTCAAACTCCTAACTGCAAGCTCCTTACGACAAGCCACTGACACCTAACTTCTAACTCCAAACTTCAAACTCCAAACTGCAAAATTCTAACTGCAAACCCCTAACCCCTAACTCCTTAATACTAACTTCTAACTTCTATATCTTAACTCCTAACTCCTAACTTCAAACTGCAAAGTAATAACTGTAAACCCCGAACTCCTAACGACTAACTCCTAATTCCTAACTACTAACGCCTTACCCCTAACTCATTACTCCCGACTCCTAATTACTAACGCCAAACTTCAAACTGCAAACTCCTAACTGCGAATCCCTAACGACTAACTCCTCACTCCTAACTCCTTACTCCTTACTCCTAACTGCTAATTTCCGACTCTTAAACCCTGATGCCTAACCCCTAACCCATAACCTCTAACTCCTAACTCCTAACTGCAAAACTTCTAACTGCAAACTCCTATCTGCAAACCCCTAACTCTGAACTGTTAATTCGTGATTCTTAAACCCTAACGCCTAACTTCTAACTCATAACTTAGAAACTCAGGGAACTCAGGGAAGTAAGGAGAGGGAAACGCCCAACTCCCACCCCTTTTTTGTAGGCGCAAAGCGTCTACTTAGACTAATTTTTAAATTTTGCAAACGCTACCCCCGAAATTTCCTCGTTTTGTTAAAAAAGTACAACCAGAATCTTTCTTTTATAAAAAAAAAATGTTAGGAAGTTGTGCTGGGACGTTTTACGTCTGAAAATAAGCATTCTGAATATTCGGTTTAAAAAAAGATACAAATTTAAAATCGAAAATTCTTTTTTTTTAATGAAATCTAAGCTTTTATCACTTATTTGATCACTTTTTCAAGATGAACTCACTATCCTCAATTTCCTCAATGAAAATATCAATCTGGTGATATTTGAATTCCTTTCATATCTTTTAAATTCATCCTTAATTCTTTTCGATCAATTTATTTGAATTCACTATACATATATTTTTTCTAATTTTGGTATATTTACTTGAATTATTTCGAGTTCCCTTTGAATGTTTGAAAATTTATCAATTTGTATTTGTTATATCGGATTTGTATCAATACCGTCAAATTCTCGTGAATTTCCTTGAATTCTTTTGAAATCTCTCTAGTTTTACTGGAATCAATTCAATATTTAGGCGTTTCAAAAATATTTTGCCATTTGTTTGAATTAGTTTTACATCTACAAATTCGATAGACATTTTCAAGATTTTTCAACTAGTTTTGATTCACTTCATTTTTTTAGATTCCCCTTGAATTTTTATGAATTTCATAGAATTTTTTCATTTCCTTTAGATTCCTCTAAATTTGAACAAATTTTAATTTATTAGTCTTTTTTGATTCAATTGCATTCTGTTGAATTGACCCTGAATTCTGTTCAGTCTCATTTTACTCCATTGAATGAAAATTTGGTGATTTTTTTAAATTTCATTCAATTCACTTAAATTATTATGAATTTGACCAAATCTCCTGAATGTTCTTGAATTATTCTGAATTCACTTTCATTTTACTAAAATAAATCAAATATTTTTGCATTTTCAGCAATTCATTTGAATATTAAGAATTTTACTTACATTTTTTTGCGTTTACTCTGAATTCCTATGAATCCATTCTGAATTAGTTTCAATTCACCTTGGATTTGTATAATTTTTTAGCAAGTTCTCTTAAATTCCTTCAAATTCGTCTAAATTCACTTCAGTTTTACTGAAATAGATGAAATTTTTTTTCTTAAATCAAATTTCTTTTTGTAATTCATTTGAGTTAATTTTGAATTTTCATTGAATTCGTATTAATTTACACTGAATCCTTTGAAATTCCTTAAAATTGACCTAAATTCATCTAAATTTGGTCAATTTCACTCAATTCAATTGGATTTTTTTAATTTTTTTTTTCAGGCCTGCAGTATTTTAAACTCACCTCGAATTCTTCGAAATTTTATAAAATTTTTGCGAATTTCCTTGAAATTGTCTCAATTTTTCTCAAACCTAATGAATTCAATGAATGTTGTTAACATTTTTCAATTCTTTTTGATTCACTTGAATCCTTATACTTCTATAACCCTAATTTTGTTATAAATTCATTGATTTTATTTTATTTTTCCCTCAATTTACATGAATACTTTGAATTCTTCCTGAATTCCATTAATTGAATTCTTTTAAATTTACTCTCGTTTTACTAAAATAAATGGTATTTTTAAGATTTTTTTTTCATTTGAATTCTTTTCAATCATACTTACTTAAAAAATGAAAAGAAAAATTTAATTTAGGCGCTGAAAATATTCCTGTAGCTTTTTTTGGAAAATTTGTTTTGAAGATTAAAACAAAAACTATGCGTATCATTAAAAAATGGAATAAAAAAAATTTGTGGCTATTTTTGAGTTGAAAAATGTTGCTTGTTATTTTAAACATTTTGAATTTTGAAATGTAAAAACCTCTAAATAGAATTTATTCAATCTTGAAAGCTTTTATTTTGCAATTTAAAATTGTTTATCCTCACAAAAATTTCAATTTAAAATTCTTCAAGAACATCTTCAAACAGATATTTATTTTCTGATGAAAAGAGAAGTTAAATTATAAAAGCGAAAAATCCGAAAGTCTTTAATAATTTTTAATTGTTATATTGGATGCTACAAAAGATTGTTTTTTTTTTTTATAAAGAAACGGTATTCCGCTTATTTGAGGTCAAAGTTCATTCTCGCTGTTGCCTACCCTTTAATAGTAATAATGTGTCAGTAAACAAAAATAATTTTTCTAAAATTATTTCAGGCCGCTATAATCAAATCAGGATTCTTGTCGAAAAAGCTCTCATGTGGAGGAGCTTTACTCAACAATCGATGGATTGTCACTGCTGCTCATTGTGTTGCCACGTAAGTATCAATTTTTTGAATAATTATCTATAATCATTAGATACCAAATTACCCCGCATCAAATATAGAAAAAATCGCTTTTTGTCAAAATTTCTAATTCTAAATTTTTATTTGTGATTTGGAACCTGCAGATTAATAATTGGAATGCAAATTATAAGAAAACTAGATAGTTTAAAACAGAAAAGTGGTCAAACTAAATGGTCAAAATAAATATAGAAAACATCCCCTAGTAGGAAAGGTCGTTATTTTTTTTTAGGGTAGTTTTAACATCCCTTGATTTTTAAGCTATTTTTTACATTGACATGTTCACCCATAAAATCACATTTGGATACATCATTAGAAACATTAGAAATTTCTTTTAAGAAAATATTATTTGCTTGCTTGAATATTTAAGGGATGTTAAAACAACCCTTGAAATAAATTCAAACACTTTTCCTTGAAGAAGGCGCTTCCTGAACTTACCCAATTTTTTCCAAAAAAATGTCCCGTGGTTTTGTCCTTCTTTTTTAAATGATTTCCTTGTTTAAGTGTTTTGGGGATGTTGCAACAGCCCACAAAATGAATGAAAACATCTTTCCTGGTGAGAGACACTTCGTAAACTTATTTTAAAGTGACTTTAACCCAATAGTTTATCAGAAAAATCTCCCGTGGTTTTATTCTTCTTTCAATGTCGATTTCCTTATTTTAATATTAAAGGGGTGATAAAACAACCCTTAAAAAAATCCAATTAGTTTATATATTTCCCATGTTCATTGTGAATTGATTTTCGACCTCCATAGTGTAATGAAAATAATTCTTGTTATTTTGGTTGTTAGGTAATGCTAATTTCCTTGCTTGATTATTCAAGGAATGTTGAAGCAAACCTTACCAATTCAATCACTTCTCATGATAGAAACGCTTCCTGTACTTATTTTGAAGGGATTTCTCATTCTAGTAGTTTGATCAAAAATTTTTTCGTGGTTTTGTTCTTCTTTTTGAATGCAGATTTCCTTGCTTGAGTGTGTAGGGGATGCTAAAAGAACCTTAAAAATAAATCTAACTACTTCCCTTGTTAGGATATATTTTCCATGTTTATCGTGAATTTATTTTCAACCCGGGTAGTGTAATCAAAAAATCTTTTGTGAGTTTGGTTGTTCGGAAGTTTCGATTTCCTTGCTTGATTATTCAAGGGAATTTCGAACCAACCCTTACAATAAATTAAAACACTTTGTCCGGCAGAGAGTCTTTCTGAACTTTTTTGAAAGGGATTTCTCATTCTAATAGTTTATTAAAAAATCTTATCTGATTTTCATATCCTCTTGAAATGTTGATTTCCTTGTTTGAATCTTAAGGGGATGTTCAATCAACCCATAAAATGTATCCAACTACATTCCTTGCTAGGATACATTTCTTACATTTATTGTGAACTGATTTTTGACCCCAATAGTGACATCTAAAAATCTCCCGTGGTTCGGTTCGGTTTGAATGTTTAGAGGATGTTGAAACAACCCTCATAATAAATTAAAACACTTTTTCTGATAAAGACGCTTCCTGTTATTATTTTAAGGGACTTTTTATTCCAATATTTTAATCAAAAAATCTTGCGTGGTTTTGTTATTTTTTTAAATATTGATTACCTCGTTTGAATTTTTAGGGGATGTTCAAACAACCCTTAAATAAATCCAACTACTTTCCTTGCTAGGACATATTTTCAACGTTTATTGCGAATCGATTTTCGAACCCAATAGTGTAATCAAAAAATCTCCTTTTATTTTGGTTGACATGAAATTTTGATATCCTTGCTTGGATATATCAGAAAGATTAAAACAATCCTTGAAACAAATTTCAAAATTTTTCCTAATAGAGACGCTACCCGTAATATTTTTCAAGGGATTTTTTTATTCTAATAGTTTAATAAAGAAACCTCCTGTGGTTTTGGTTTTTTGCGAATGTCGGTTTCTTTGCTTGAATCTTTTAGGGATGTTAATACAATCCCCGAACATTCTGTATATGAAAGTTTTGCAATTGTTCTTGTAAAAACTGTCCATTTTTCTGATAATTTTCTGCTAAATTATGGATCGGCAGGATCAAAATCACAAAAAAGGTTATAATTAAACATCTTGACACAAATCTATTATCTCTACATTTGGTGAGGGTTCCTTTGGTACGATTTGTCACATTTAAAAAAATAATCATATTCAATAGAGAGTAGAAAATATCGACCTTTTTGAAACACTACTTTTTATTTTTCAAAGTATTTTGATCTGTATTTCAGTATTATCCGAGTAAATTATTGGTGAATTTATAAATAAATTGAATTGGTATAAAATTTAAAATAGTTTCACCAAAAGGATTGTGATTATATTGTAAAAATGTGACCTTAATAATAAGACTGGAAAAGAGAAAGAAAACTAGAATAGAATTCCAGACTATGTAGTATTGTCATTGTCAATTTAAATTAAAGCGAGTAGTATCTGGAACAATGTTGAACATAGAGATTGCGTGCAATAGGTCTCCGAACAGCAACTTAAAAGTCAGGCTCGGAGAATGGGACGTCAGGGACGCCTCAGAACGATTACTCCACGAAGAATACACCATTGAGCGAAAAGAGGTAAGAGAAAACAGGCAAATCTAAAAAAAAATCCTTACGTAAATCTTATTCAACGATACGAAATGTCATTCCTTTTCCTTAATCCATTATCCTTGTTCAAGAAGCAGTTTGAATTTGTATATCAAATCCTAAATACTAACAAAAGCCTACGAGATTCCAGATCGAATGACCCTCAGGATAAATATTTCCGAATTTTTGAAGAGATATGTCAAGTGAAAATTCATTTTAAGTAATTAAAGTTTTTTTAAAGAATTTTGTACCTCGATTTCAACGTGTGATATGACCTAGAAAAGTTGTAGCAAACAATTAAAAGTTGAAGGAAGCAATCCTTGAAACCTTAGCTTCAATTTGAGCATATGAAAACCAAAAAATCCTAACGGGTTCCCGAGTTATGACTGAAAATGTCCAAGCGTATCAGAGTAGCGGGAGCGGCCAAGAGCAGTGAATGCCGACTGAAACTCGACACAGATACGCTTCGACATTTTTAGTCATATCTTTATACTCAGTCAAGATTTTCTAAGTTTTTTTGCTTCAATTAAATACAAGATTTCAGAGAACGCACCCTGTAAATTTCATATTTTTATAACAAATTGCCTAAGTTATAGCACGAGTTGAAGTTGAGGTACAAACTTTGAACAATTCGTGGCAATCACCGCTCGCGCGGCCGACATTGGCGATTGCCGACTGAAACTCGACGCAGATACGCTTGGAAATTTCTAGCCTTATCTCGGGAACCCGTAAAGCTTCAGTATGTGCGATTTGCTCAAATTAAAGATAAGACTCCAAAGAATGGACCTTGGAAATTTCAGATTTTAGAAACAACTTGCCTAGGTCATAGAAAGATTCAAGGTTGAGGTACAAAATCTGAGAAATTTTGGGCAATAACCACTCGAGCGTCTGAATGCAGTGATTGCCGATTGAAACTCGACGCAGATACGCTAGGACATTTTTAGTCACATACACTATTATTATATATTATAGTCATACACCGTGAAGATTTTCTAAGTTTTATTTGCTTGAATTGAATACAAGATTTGAAAGAACGCTCCCTGTAAATTTCAGATTTTTCAAAAAAATTGCTCAAGTTATAGCAGGAGTTGAATTTGAGGTGCAAACTCCGAACAATTCGTGGCAATCACCGTTCGCGCGGCCGAATGCAGTGATTGCCGACTGAAACTCAACGCAGATACGCTTGGAAATTCTTAGTCATATCTTTATATTCATTGAAGATTTTCTAAGTTTTGTTTGTTTAAGATAAATATAAGACTTCTAGAATGCCTATGTTTAAAATAGATTTAAAAAATGGCTTCACTTTTTTTTATAAATAAACAAATATATAAAAATGTATCATTTTTTCAATTCGGCATTCTCGGTTCTTGTTAACGGTGCGATTTTTTTTTTCTAATTGGCAAAATTTCTTAGAGGTAACATTACTGAAAGATATGTAATTCGGTATTAAACATTCAACAAAATAATTTGTTTATAAGGACATTATTTCTTAAAGGCTGCTTTTTATAAATTTCATTATTTTCATACTGTTCATTCTTATTTTATAAGTAATTTGATCATAATATTACCGTAATGGAAAAAATTTGTATTCAAATAATAATAATTATTATTATTATGAATGAATGTTATTAACAAATGCAGAATTTGCGTTTTTTTACAAAAAAGTTAGATTTTTTCGATTTAGTACTTCTGCTTGTCTAAAACAAGACATCCTGAATACTAGGCATGATTAAACAATACATTTTATGATTTCTATAAATAAATTTTATAACAAATGTAAATTGGGATATTTTTTAGCCTAAAAAAAGAATATTTTTTAGTTTAGATAGGTTTAATTAAATACTCTGTGGTACTTCGTGTACTAATTAAAATGATGAAATTATAAATTTCAGAACTATTATAAACTTCTTCGTCAAAAAATACCCAAATTCTGCATTTGTTTATAATAATAAAAAAATTTATAAATTCATAATTAGTGCTTAAATTACCGTAATGTATTTAATTAAACATAGCAGCGCTGATCAAGATCCTTTTTGCGGATAAAAAATGTCCCAGTTTTTCTTTTGTTAATAAAATTCGTACAGATTATTATTATTAATTATGTAAATACAAGTTTTTTTGATAACGGTAATATTGTGAAGTAAATTACTTCTAAAATAAGGAAAAGTAATATGAAAATAATGAAAATTATAATACATCAACTTTTAACAAATAATTTGTTTATAAACAAATTTTGTGTTGAATTTTTAATATCGACTTATCTTCCAGTAATGTTACTCTATCAAATTCAGGAAATTGAACAAATGCTCGAATCGCTTACAAAAGTAACTTTTAGAACAAAAAATAGCTGTAAATTAACAATAACTTTTGTTATAAACATGTAAATAATTGTAAATTTGTTAATTTGTTTGATCCTACGGTTTTTTTCTCGTCAAAATACTTCAAAATTAACTGAAAATGATGATTTATAAAGAGAGAAAAATGTCAACGTTAAATAGTTTGATATTTTTATTAACAATATTATAAATAAATATTTGATTTATCATTTTTTAACAGAAAGAATTATTTTTGCTACTAAATACTGTTACGGTTTCCTTAATGGTAATGTCCCATCAAAAAAGTGTGTTAACCACTCGAAATTATTTTGTTATCAACAATAATATAAACAAATATTAAATTTAGAATTTTATAGGAGAAAAATTAAAAAAAAATTAATCCTGTTGCAGGTAACTCAATGGTAATGTTTCATCAATAAATAAAAACATACTGTGAGCGCTGAAATATAATAAAGCAGCAGTTCATGATTTTATTAATTGACAATAATGTTAGAATTCTACATGTTTTCACGGAATTTTTTTGTTCTTCAAAAAATGCAATATTCATTATTTTGCTTATAATATTGTTAGTAAAATAACAATATTCTATGTGTACATTTTTTGTTTAAAAATCATAATTTTCAATTGATGTTAAAATATTTTCATGAGATAAAAAAACCGTGAGATCGACAAAATGAAAAAATTTGCAATTTGTTTTTTAAAATGTTTATAACAATATGCATTGTTATTACATGGTTATTTTTCATTTCGAAATTTATTTCTGTGAGAGATTTAGGTATTTTTTATTCCAAAAAAGTTTTTTTCATCGGTTGAGCACCGCATCCAAGTAATTGTTTATATAAATTATTTATCAGAATTGGGTTCAATGGTCAGTATTTATGTTCTTGAAGTATATGTGATGTCATTCTCATAAATAACAATTCAATTTCTCATTTTTATTTAAATTTTATATTTCGCGTTCGGAGTTCAACTATTTTGATTAAAAATTCTACTATTACGTTCAAAGTTTAATTATTTTATCGAAAACATAACTATTTTTTTAAGTAATCATTCTCAGTCAAAAATGGTTGAAAATTCATTTTTTTAATCTGAAAATTTAGCTGTTAGACCTCTAATTAAAAATTATCTTCTTTAATTAAAAATTCAACTATTTGGTTAAAAATGTATCCCTTTTAGATGAAAAGTCATGTATTCTGTTGGAAATTCGTTTTATTTGGTAGACATTATATATTCTTAGTTAAAAATTCATATTTTTAGTTGAAAATGGATGTCTTTGGTTTAAAATTCAATTATTTGGTTGAAAAATCGTATTTCTTGATTGAATACAACTGGTTTCTATTTTAATTAAAATCCTTCTTGGTAGAAATATCATCAATTACACTTTTCATTAAGAATTCATCTTTTTTTGTTTGAAACTTTATCTGCATAGTGAAATCGGTTTCTTTAAAATTCAATTTTATAAGTTAAGAATGAACTTTTTAAACTGAAAATGTAACTATTCCATTTTTGATTGAAAATTAATTTTTTACATTTGAAACTGATTTTTTCGATTTGAAAATTCAACTAGTTGGTTAAAAATTCATGTCTTTTCTTAAAAATTCGTGTTTTTTTTGGCAGAAGATTCATTTTCTTGGTTATAGATTGAACTATTTTGCTGAAAATTTGTCTTTTTTGGTTGAAATGAACTGTTCTTGAATTGAAATTATTATATTTTTTGTTTGAAATATGAAGTATTACAAGTTTTGTTGAGAATCCATCTTTTTGATTTAAAAATTCAACTTCATTGTAGAAAATTTGCCTTTTTGGCTTACGAATTCAACATTTTGGTAGAAAGTTAAACTATCTAGTTGGAAATGAACTTTTTTGCTAAAAAGTCTTATTTGCGGGTTAAAAATTCAATTTTTGTGTAGAAAAGACGTCTTTTTTGTTTAAAAAATTAACTCCTTTATAGATATCATCTTTTTTGGTAAAAAATGCAACTGTTTGGTTAAAAATTCATCTTCTTGGTTGAAAATTGAACTATTTTGGCAGAAAATTCAACTATTTAGTTAAAAATTGAACTATTTATATGAAAAATTAACTACTCGGTAGGAAATTAACTGTTTTGTTGAAAATTAATTGTGTCGAGTGGAATTCAACTCTTTTGTGGGAAATTCATTTATTTTTTTGAGGATTCATCTTTTTTGGTAGAAAATTTGTCTTTTTTTCAATTAATTTTTTATACCGAAAATAAAACTATTTAATTTATGGTTGAAAGCTCACCTTTTTAGTAAAAAATTCAACTATTAAGTACAAAATTCAAGTATTTGGTTAAAAATAAAAATATTCATTAAAAAAATTAAATGCTCGGTGGAACATTAACTTTTTTGTTGACAATTCATAGTGTCGAGTGGAAAAATTAACTGTATTGTAGAAAATTCATGTATTTTTTAAAAAGTTCAAATTTTTGGTCAAGGATTCAGCTATGTATATTTTGTTAAAAATTAATGTAGAAATTTCATCTCTCTTGATTAAAAATTACATTCTTCTTGAAAATTCATCTTTGTAGGTTCACAATTCAACTACTTGGTTGAGTAATCTTTTTTGGTCAAAAATTTGTCTTTTGTGTAAGAAAAGTCATCTTTCTTGTTTGAAAATTGATCTTTCTTTCTTTTTGATTTAAAATTTTATACTTCTCAATATTCCGCGAAATATTTGAGTCATTTCTTGATTCAATTACATTGATTTTTAATTGAAAAATTGTACTATTACAAGGAAATGTTATATTTGTCACCTCGTACGTCAAGAAAAACACTTGAAAAACACTGGCATGCATGATGCGCAAATGCAAGGACGCGCCGATGCTTGCAGCGCGCGCATCGATACAAGACCGGGGCAGCCAATGAACGTCGCTTGACGAAATCACCCCACGACTCGCGGTAGTGGTGGGGGTCCCTTCAGCCTTGAAATAGCCAAATGTTTACTTTTCGCGGCCCTTGAAATAGGCAAGAGTTCACTGTATTAAAAAATGGATTCAAATTTTCCAGGTGCATCCTCAATATTCGCCGGCAGATTTCCGAAATGATGTGGCCCTCATCAAATTATCGAGGACTGTCGCCTTTAAGCAACATATCGTGCCGGTTTGTTTGCCGGCCAGAAATTTGAAACTCTCAGGACGAGCTGCTACGGTTGCTGGTTGGGGACGAACTCGACACGGTCAGGTTTCAGCACCGACGGTTCTTCAGGAAGTCGAAGTCGAGGTATGATTATAAAGAAAGTAGCAAAAGACTCGGAGAGTGACTTTCAAAAACTAGGACTACAATATTTTTTCTAGAAGGAAAAGCTGATTCGAAGCTAGCAAATCATCGCAAATAAAATAAATAAATAAAAAGTAACAAAAAAATTACTTGAAATGATTGAATTCATTGGTAATAGCAGTTGAAAGTTTATGTGTGACATTACAAAAAGTAATAAAAATAAAGT
The DNA here is from genome assembly GCA_011634705.1 of Andricus grossulariae. Taxonomy (NCBI): domain Eukaryota; kingdom Metazoa; phylum Arthropoda; class Insecta; order Hymenoptera; family Cynipidae; genus Andricus; species Andricus grossulariae. Next base: position 51,056,052 of record JAABKJ010007545.1, on the reverse strand, counting down.
AATAAAGTAATAAATTAAAGTAAAGTAAAGATAAAGTAATTTTTTGTTTAAATTTCCAAATTTTTTTCACCATTAGGCAGGTCGCTTGAAAATTTTCCAACTTAAAGTTTGTTGTGTATTCCAAATTTTCTTCTAGGGTAATTTTCATTAAAGTGAATGAAAAGATTGATTAAAAAAATTAAGATGCTCTTTTTTTAATTTGTACTTTCGGCTGTATTTTAGTTGCCGAAAAAAAATTATTTTCTTTCGAAAAATTTGTTTTTCTTTTCTTTTTAAAGTGGCTCATATTTCAGGATCCGTAAAAATAGAAAAAAATTTTGTTTGTACCTTAAAAATATGTAAGTACTTTTTGAGTTCGATAAAAGAAACATAAAAATCCCCTTTTTTACCAAATTTTTTTCTATCCAAGGTTGGTCACTTTTATAAAATTTACCAAAAAAAAACTGATTTTCTTTTTAAATACACAAAAAATTTAAGAAAATAAAAAAGATGAAAATTTTGAAGACTGCCACAAAGAAACTTTTCAGGGCCATTACCAATTAATCAAATCATTTCGGATTCTAATTTCAAAGTGAAATTCATTTTATATTTCACTTTTTGTAGAAAATTGATATTTTCAATTGAAGAATGATCTTTCCTAGATAAAAATTCATGTAGTTTGTTGAAAATTTGTCTTTTTTGAAAGACAAATAAATTTCCTGGTCAATAATTCATCCTATGTGGTTAGAAATAAAACTGCTTGGTTGAAAATTAATATGTTTTGCTTGAGGATTTAAGTATTTTGTTGAAAATTTAAGTATTTTGTTGAAAATTCTTCTTTTTCGATTGAACTTGACTGTTATCTATTTAAAATGAAAATATTTTTTGGTTGAAATATTATCTATTACATGTTTCGATGAAAATACATTTTTTTGGTTGAAGATTCGTGATATCAACTGAAAATTCATCTATTTAGTTGTAAATTGATATCTTTTATTTTTAATAATATTTTTGGGATGAAAATTCAACTTTTTTGTAGAAATTTCGTTTTTTCGGCTTAAAAATGCAAAAATTTGGTTTAAAACTCCACTATTTTGTTGAAAATTAACTTTTTGTTAAATTGGCTATTTTAATAGAAACTTAAGTAACTTGGTTAAAAATTAAACTATTTTTTTTTACTTTAACTGTTTTGTTGGAAATTCCTTCTTTTGGTGCAAAATTTGCGTTTTTTTATCTGAAAGTTTATCTATTTCACTTTTGGTTGAAAACTTATCCCTTATAGAATGAAAATTCAAAAATTTAGATGAAAAATCATATATTTGGTTAAAAATTCGTCTTTTTTAGTAAAAAATTAATCATTTTGGTGAAAATATCATTTTTTTGGTTGAAAATTCAACTGTTTTGTCGAACGCTAAATTCTTTTGTTGGAAATTATTATTATTTTTTGTTTTTGTGAAGATTCATCATTTTAATTGCGACTTTATATCTTTGCTTGAAAATTTAACTACTATTAATGAGAATTATTATTTTTTTGGTTGATAATTTTTCTTCTTCCCTGAAAATGCAACTGTACCATTTTTGGTAAAAAATCGGTATTTCAAGTCGAAAAATGATCTTTTCTAGTTAAAAATTCATGTATTTTGTTGAAAAATAATATTTTTTGGTACAAAATTAATCTTCTTGTTTAAAAGTTCTTCCCTTTTTGTTGAAAATGCAACCGCTTGGTTGAAAAATAACCTGTTTTCGTTGAGAATTCCTTTTGTTCTTGTTGAAGATTGGTCATTTTAGTTGAAAATTCAAGTAGGTAATTGTGAATTAACATTTTTGTTAAAAATTCATATTTTCAGGTTGAAAATTAAACTTAATTGTAAAAAATTCGCTTTTTGGCTTGAAAATTCAACAATTTGGTGTAGAACTAAACTATTTGCTTGGAAAATAAATTTTTTGTAAACTATTTACCTATTTTAGTAGAAAATTGAACGATTTGGTCAAAAATTAAACTATTTTTCAAATTGAAAATTTAGCTCTTCCATTTTTAGTTAAAGATTCAACTTTTTTTTAATCGTATTTTTTCTTTGAATTCCGCTGTTTAATAATTCTGGGGTTTTTTCGGAAAAGTAATTTCTTATACTGTAAATTTAACTATTCCATTTTTGTTTGAAGATTAAACGTTTTTTTTTATGGTATTTTTTCGTTGAATTCCACCGTTTTAAAGTTCTGGTTTTTTTTTTAAAAGTAATTTTTCAAACTGAAAATTTGATTATTTCATTTTTGGTTCAAGATTCAACTTTTTTTTAATCGTCTTTTTTAGTTGAATTCCACTGTTTAATAATTCTGGGGTTTTTCAGAAAAGTAGTTTTCCAAACTGATAATTTAACTATTCCATTTTTGGTTGAGGATTTAACTTTTTTTTTTTCGTCGAATTCCACTGATTAATCATTTTTTTCTACTAAAAAACTAATTTTTGAAATTTAAAATTTGAATATTACATTTTTGGTTGAAGATTACCCTATTTTTCGTCTTTTTTCATTGAATTACACTGGTTCAAAATTCGCTTTTTTGTTGTTGTTTGAAAAGTCATTTTTCAAACTGTAAATTTAACTATTCCATTTTTGGTTGAAGATTCAACTTTTTTTCAATCGTATTTTTTCGTAGAATTCCACTGTTTAATAGTTCTGGTTTTTTTTTTTTTGAAGATTAATTTTTCAAACTGAAAATTTGACTATTTTATTTTTGGTTGAGGATTCAACTTTTTTTTAAAATCGTCTTTTTTCGTCGAATTCCACTGATTAATCATTCGTTTTTGTTTTAGAAAAGTAATTTTTTAAACTGAAAATTTAACTATTCCATTTTTAGTTGAGGATTACCTTATTTTTTCGAAATCGTCTTTTTTTCTGAATTCCACTGCTTCATAATTTGTTTTTTTGTTGTTGCTTGGAAAGTCATTTTTTAAACTGTAAATTTAACTATTTCATTTTTGATTGAAGATTCAACTTTTCTTTTAATCGTATTTTTCCGTTGAATTCCACTGTTTAATAGTTCTGGTTTTTTTTTTGGAAGATTAATTTTTCAAACTGAAAATTTGACTATTTTATTTTTGGTTGAGGATTCAACTTTTTTTTTTAAATCGTCTTTTTTCGTCGAATTCCACTGATTAATCATTCGTTTTTGTTTTAGAAAAGTAATTTTTTAAACTGAAAATTTGATAAAAACTAGGGGGGGGGGTCAAATTTTACACAAATCTAATACCTTCTCATTATAGGATGAGAATGTAAAAATAAATTTTCAATCCAAAAGGATGAATTGTTAACAACTTAGTTGAATTTTCGACAAAAAATGATGACTTTAACAAAATAGATAAATTTTTCAAAAATAATTAGATTTTTAATAATATAGTTGAATTTCTAACCAAATAGTTGAATTTTCAGCATGCAAATATGCATTTTAAATCAAATTTTCAAACAAAAAATATGAAAATTCAATCAAATATTTGAATTTTTAAGACAAACAGACAAATGTAGAAGACAGTTGAATTTTCATCAAAAAATATCACTTTCAATCAAGAAAGATGATTTTTTTACCATGAATGATGAATTTTTAACAAAAGAGTAAAGTTTTTAAGCTAAAAAGTCGAATTTTTTTAGAAAATAGTAGACTTTTAAATCGAAAAAGATAAATTTTTAACAAAAAAAATATAATTTTCAATCAAGAAAGATGATATTTTAACAAGATAGTTGAATTCTCAACTGAAAACTTGACCTTTCAACAAACAATAATAATTTTCTACGCGAAAAGACGACTTTTTAACAAAATATATGAATTTTCTAACAGTAGTTAAATTTTTAAACAAAAAGTTGAATCCTTAACAAACAAGATTAATTTTCTACCCAAAAAGACGACTTTTCAACAAAATACAAGAATTGTCTACCAAATAGTTGAATTTTCAACTTATAGAATATATAGGATAAAGTTTCAACCAAAAATTGAATAGTTAACTTTTCAGATATAAACTCTGATAAAAAAAAAATGTGAACAAACAACAATAGAATTTTCAAAAAAATTGTTAAACTTTCAACCAAAAAGATGAATTTTCGACGAGAAGATTAATATTCTATAAAAAAGACGAATTTCCAACTTATCCAATATCTAGGATAAAGTTTTAACCAAACATGGAATAGTCAAATTTTCAGATAAAAAATAATTTTTAACAAAAAAAATGAATTTTTAACAACTAAAGTTGTAAAGTTTTCAACCAAGAAGATGAATTTTCGACCAAGAAGATTAATGTTCTACAAAAAAAAATTTGGTTGAACGAAATAAATGAATTTTCAACCAAATTATTTACTTTTAAACCCATATAAACGAGTAATCTACAAAAAAGATTTTTGATCCAAAAAGTTTAATTATCAACCAAAAAGTTTAATTTTCATCCAAATAGTTTAATTTTCAAACCAAAAATATGAATTTTCTACAAAAGAGTAGAATTTTTAACGTAAAAGTTTAGTAAAAGTTTAGAATTTTAGAATATAATTATTAAAAGAATTAATTTTACAAAGTAGTTCAACTTCAAGTCAAATAATCGACTTTTCAAGCAAAAAAGATAACGAAGAGAAAATTAAAAAGATTGAAAAATTACGAAGCATGTCACAGTTGATATTTCACCCAAGCAATTGCAGTTTTAACCAAAAAGGATAAATTTTCAACCAAGAAGATTACATTTCTACTAAGAAAAACGAATTTTCAATAAAATACATGTATTTCCTACCAAAAAGTTGAACTTCCAACTAAAAAAATAAACATTTTACATTTTCAACCATATATTTTCTTACTGGATTTAATTTCTAAATTTTTTATTTCTTCTCCGCTAATATGGAATGTTAAAGTATACATTTTTTGTGATATTCAAATTACAAATTATAAAAATTATTAGTTGAAAATTTTGATGTTAATTCAGTTTCAGAAGTAGAATGAACCATAGCCGCGTACAACGAATTTTTCGAGGGGTTGACCACTCGGTTTTTGAGTGTACACCCGATTTCAAAAGGTTAACAAAATATTTCAAATATTTTAAAATATTTAGAAGGATTTTGAACATTGCAAATATTTAAAAAAGGGTACACTGTACTAGATTTCAAAGGTTTCAAAACATTTTAGAAGATTTCATCGAATAAAAAAGATTTCACAAACAAAGATTTAAGAAAGATTTCACAAATATTTCAATGATTTCAAAATAATACAAAAGATTTCACAAAGATTTCAAAGATTTCAAGGATTTCAAAGATTAAAAAAGGCGTGTACACTAGATTAAAAATATTTCACAAAAATCCCCCAAAGACTTCGATCATTTCATAAAGATTTCAAGGATTTCATAGATTTGAAAAAGGCTTCTACACCAGATTTCAAAGATTTCACAAAGTTTTTAAAACTTTTAAAAAATTTCAAGGATTTCAAAAATAAAAAATTTTAATTAAATCATATTTCAAAACATTTCAAAGATTTTAAACGATTTCAAATTTTTTTTAGAGGATTTCAAAAGATTTCAAATATTTAAACGATTTCAAATGAAAGCAAAAGATTTCACAAGTATTTCAAATATTTCTTAAAAGTTGCATACAGATTTCAGAAGAATGCAAGAATTTCAAAGATTTCAAAAAGGGTACAGTACCCTCCTCTTGCCTATTTTGTTTTTAACCACTTGAATATCTTTTTTACACAAACGGAATGATTTGACTGCAAGATTAGGTAAAGTTTGTTGAAAAAGAATAATGTGTGCTGCTAAAAAACTCCTTTTGAGACAAATTAAATTCCTTTTAACCTTAAGATTTAAGAGGAAATTCCATTTGCATCAAGAAGCATCCTACTTATGGGTATTTTGGATTTGGATGAAACGTGGGGAGATTTTTTTTTGCCATTGGAAAAGATTGGGTGGGGGAGAGCATATTGCCATGTGCTAAAAAAATTGGGCTGGTATTGATTTGGACGATCATATTAAACATAAATTCGTATTTCTGAGCGATAAATATGAATATTACGTATCGAAGATGGGGAAAGTGGGATCACTACTCTAAAGTATAAATTTTGAAAAAAGTAACAGTTCGGTCTTCTTCATGTAGGTTTGAAGACCTCTTTAATTAGACAAGGAAGTCAGAAAGAATGATATGGCTGACCATATTTTTTAAATGAAATTATGAAACATTAAAAGTCTTAACTTACAGTATTAAAAAAATTGTATTTTACTTTATTTATGGCATGGAAAGAAGAAATCTGCATAGTATTTCACATTCTTATTTTTTTGTTCCTATACAGTATACACTGAAAAACAAATATTAGTTGTTAATTCAACAAAAAAAAGTAATAACATTGATGTAATCTAAGTTGGAACAGGCTCTATGAGAAAGATTCTTTTAACAGTCATCCAGTGATTACTTCTGTTTTACAATGTACACCGAAATACATTTTTCTCATTCAAGTAAAAACATTTTTTTTATAAAGAAGATGTCAAATACTAAGGATTGTACTTCCTAAAATATTGGATATTGTACTGATTGTACTTAATTATTTATCGAGTTATCGTACATAAATAGAAAAAATGATGTGTGTACTTGAAAAGTTTGTGTGCGAGCGGAATGATGATAAATGGACGTGAAGGTTGTTAATGATACATGTTATCACATTTCCATCAATTTCTTATGATGGCTGAGATAGTTCTACTTGTTCCGAAAATACAATTTCTATTTCTTCACATTCTTCATCTTCATAAGCTGTCCACGATTTTGGAAAATTTATTCCAAATGCTTTCTTTTGAGCCAATAGTTTCCTGACTCTCTTACGCGTCACTACGAATATAACAAATATAATAACTCCTTGTAGACTGTTCAATACATCTGTCAGAATCCTACAATTAAATTTCAGTTAGAAAAACCTAGAACACTCACAAAACTTTATAACGTTTTAACAACTTTTTAATAATCTTTTCATGCAAATTTATTACCAAGCTTCATGGTGTGGTCCGGTGAAGAAAGCAATGATTTCAAAGATCCAAGTGACACCCATAACCAGGATAAGCTTAACATAGAGGAGGCATTTTTTTCTCAGTGATTTAATTTTATTTCCACTGGACTCTTGATATTCATGCCATAACCTCCAGCAAGTCAAACTTAAGTAAACTACATTTATCGTGAGTAGGACAGAAATTGGCCCATAAAAATATGCCAATGTTTCAAAGTCACCTACAATTTAATATTGACAACATTATTCAACACTTGTATCATCTCTGAGGCACTGCATGTGCAATTTCTCTAAAACCATCTAAATGGTCATGACAGAAAATATATACTTTACCCTTAAACCAACAGTGTGCTTTGCCAAAAAGTGGCTGTACATTTGGATCTTGCAAAAACTGAGTAACTAATGCCACGATTAAGAAACACAAGGGCGCACCCCATCCAATAACACAAAATGCTGCAAACAATATGGTCTCTTTGATTGGGAAACTCTTAAACCTAAACAAGACAAAAGTGCATTTAAAGACGCATTTAAAGAAGTATTTCGTTTTTGCACCTCAACAAGGCAAAAGAATTTCGCTGTTTTGCTATCATCGCATAAATATTTTATTAGCCTACACTTACCAGACTAGTCTCCAAATATTAAAGGCAACAAGATTCAACCAAAAAAATGCCGACAGAAATGCGTAATACATGAAGAAAGCTAAAAACGAATTAATGAATTAACTGCAAACAAAAATGTGAATATATATACATACATATACCTATTATGTATATGTATTAGGATGGTCCTTATTTTTAAATATTTAAAATATTGGGCTCCATTCTCCTAGTTTCATGAGGTTACACGAGAAAAAGATGCCCAACAATTTTTAGCCTAAGCTTCTAATTGATATAACTTTCTCAGATTTTAATGAAATCTAACGCTTTTATAATCTAAGCTTTTGCTCAATTTTCCTCATATAAAATACATGGAAAAAATCGAAGGCTCCTGCAAGACCTTTAAATATTATTCGATTAAGCTAAAAAATACAGGCTATCTTCTTCTTATGTAACCTCACGAAACTACTAAAGTTTTTTTTAGTAGGTGGTCAAAGCCAAAATTGTGTACAAATTGTTTACTCCACGTAATAAGGACCACCCTAATATGTATATGGGTTATTTTCACATAATTTAATTTTTTACGTCTTTAATGTTTATTGCAGACTCTAGATTTGTAATATATATCGCATATTTTTGTTAACACTTATTCGGAAGTAAGCTAATAGTTTCTAATTTCAATTTTAGTGCGCATATTTCAGAAAATGCCCAAGATTAACGAAAAATTGATTATACTCATGTAACTTTCTTATATCCCAAGTTAAAGCATAAAATATGTGTGTCTTTAAAACTTTTAATAGTTGTCCCCATGACGTTTTTGAGATATATTTTTTTAATTACATTCCAATTTGCATCTGTTTTCTTGTGATCCAGTCAGGATGGCAAAAGTGAAAGAACAGAGGCATGCAGAATACCTGAGAAGAAAAGCAGATGAAAAAAGGCTTCCAATAAGTGAACAAGGTTAATGAGAGCAAAAAAGTACTCGAGAGAAATGAAAACAAGCTTATACAATTATACAATTTTAAAATCAGTTCATGAAGCAGTAAAAACATTTTTTGCTAGGTGTAACTATTATAAAATAATTCAAACAGAATGCAGAAGCATGTACAGGTAAATTCGAAAAGATGACTCTTGTAACGGCAGTGTCTGGAGATATCATCAGAAGAAACAGATATGTAGAGAAATCAGAGATAGCCAGGACATATCTCAAACGGTAAATGAGGAAAGAAAAGTAGAAACAGATAGATGTTGTGAAAGAACGTTTCTTAGAACTTAGAATTTGCTGTTCCGGACAAAAAGGATTGCATAACAAAAAAAAAAAGATTGAGAATCAGAAGAGATATTTACTCGCTAGTATGAAGGATCTGCATACAAAATTTGATATCACTTAGAATCAGTGTTTTGTTCCGCTGATGAAAATCTGTCTACGTATGGGGAATGCGAAAAGTGTAAGCAAGAAGTGCCCGAAAATCTAAAACCAGAGGAGAATTTTCAAATGTTTTATTATCGATTGATCTCAAGAGTGAAAGATCGTACAGATAATAAAGGAAACCCTTTTCTGGTGAGAAGCTATTCCGCATTCAGCAATCAGCATTAATTGCTACAATGTTTACCATCAGAAAACAGCTGTTGAAACAACAAGAGGGAATTTAAAAGAAAAGGAAGTAGCAATTAGCATCGATTATAGTGAAAATTACCTTTCTAAATGGGCAAAATAAGTTCAAAGTACGCACTTTGGTGCTTACAAAAGTCAATTTACTCTGCATACGACATGATGCAGTAGTCATATGGGTCCACTTAATGCCCCTTCTGAATATGGTAAAATCACAATTCCCAGAAATCACTACAATTCGTTTTTTTGCGATGGTCCTACTACGCAATACAGAAATAAAAAAAAACTTGTTTATGCATAATTTTATCCAGAAATTGAGTTTGTCGAAAGTGACTTGGAATTTCTCAGAGCCAGGCCATGTTTTAGGGTCCAGTCGGTGTGCGTTGGCGGCCTGATAATGAGAACTGAAGATCAGTTTGTCTTACGTGGAAATTACTTCATTGATTCGTCTACTTTCATCAGATCGGTTTCAAGTCTTAGTTTAACCAAGTTTGAGGTAAAAAAGAAAGACATTGAGCTATTTGATAACATTTCCCCGAAAACTATCCAGCTGATTCCTAACACTATGATGCTCCGCTAAATTGTTCGGTCAAGTAGGAATAATGGTATAATCGGATTAAGATTCCTATCCTGCATTCATTGCAATGCAGACATCCTGTGTGGTCATTACAGCCTCCTTCTTGATAAATGCACCATTTTATTAGTCAGCGAAAGTGGATTGTTTACCCATACAAATTTTCCATTCCAAATCTATTAAATTTCCTTAGACCTTTCATTTTTTCATTAATATTTATTCACAGAGATGGCTTAAAACTTAAAAAAGGAAAGAGCCTTTCAAAAAGCTAAACTAATGAAAAAAGCCTAATAAGAAATTTTTATGTATTTGTCTTGTTAGTTGTAACCTTAACTAATGTTCAGTTTGGATGTTTTGTAGGGAAAAGAACTATATTACACTTCGAAAAAAAGGTTAAAATGGAATACTCGTAACTGTTCCTTTTATAACATTACTCCTACCCTTGAGCAAGATCATCAGTCGTGTCTCGCCTAATAACAAAAATCTCTATTATCGTACATCTAAAATGGTCCACTAACAGCTTTTGTATTAAATCAGACTGAAATGTTTTGTTAAAAAAAACAAATTATACCTATGTGAAAAACTTAAGTTATATGAAAATGACCCATATGCTACCAGTTTGCAAAGATGAAACTCTTATGCGGATCAGAAGGGGGTGCGAAATCCTCTTTTCAGATTTAACTGATAATTAGTATACTCACCGAGAGGAACGCACATTATGTCATCTATGATTTTTTCATCACTTATTGGTAGTTCAACTTTCCTGAGATGTTGAATTGCCAAAATCATATAACTGGCTGACAGAGAAGCTACTGCTGACATCATCGCTTTGTCCTGGATTTCTCTGAGCTCAGGAAGTATTAGATATACTACGAAGGTGATAAACAGAAAAAAAGAAGACGTTACACTTAAAGAGCCAAAAAGGATGTACTTCCATCCTGAATTTTGAGTTTCTCCAAAGCAAACAAGTGCTATCAGTGCGTTGCTCAGATTTTTCTTTGAGATGCAAAACCTGTATGCCAGAAAAAAATCGTTATAATTCTTAAATAATTATCTACATTGTTTGCAAGCAATCTATTAAGCTACTTCTTTATAATCGTCCTGCTCAGTATATTGATCTTTTTAATAATAATGCGCACAAAGCATGCATCATATTGTAAAAAAGGTACAGATACAACAATTACTTTTACTCAACTTTTTTTTTGCATGCAATCGATTAAATTATTTATCATTACTCCTAAAATCTGATTTATTTCGAGAATTCTCACTCATTCTGAGGAATGCGTGTCTCATCCGATTCAGAAGTTAACACAAGCCACGTGCCATTTTCGTTGATAACACTAAATTGATCTGACGGATCATTCTGATCCATCATGTACATTTTATTAGGACAATAGAGCAAAACTTGACTTCCATCTGAACAATTTTGGCCTGATTCCCAAATAACATCCTTCGGACAGCAATCGAATTCTGCTAAACTTGATGAAACCATCAAAGTCAGCCACACCCACCAAGTACATGCTTTGGAAGCTGCAAATTGAATAGAATTCAAAATTAAATTGAAATTAAAATTTAATTTATCCAGGGTGGCCGTAGGTCATGGGAGATCAGAGAAAATTCAGAGAATTTTATTGGACAGGGGTAGTCAGTGAATAGTCAGGGATTTTGAAAAAAGCTTTCAAAAGTCAGCTAATTTCTATAAGAGGTACTCTAAATAATTTTCGTGGATAATAAATTTTTAAAAATTGAGTTGAAATTGTTTTATTCTGGTTATAAAAGATTCTATGCTAAAGATGTTACAAGATTAACATTCTGGTCTTTGAATAATAATGGTCAGGGAAAAATTAGGGGATTTTGAAAATGAAAATTTACGGCCACGCCACCCTGATATTATATTCTTGTCAGTAATTTATTTGTCTTGTATTTCTATTTCTGTTTCGTTTTTTGCAGTTCTTTTCTATCGATTATATTTTCAATAAAAATTTTTATTATTTGGTTGAAAATTCAACAATTTTGTTGAAAAGTCATAATTTTTTATTGAAAACTCATCTTTTTGGATTTTAGTAGAAAATTTTAGTTAAAAATTGATATCTAGTTAAATTTTTGTTGTTGTTGTTTAGCTGAAAATTCACCTCTTTGGGTGAAAGTTTAAGTATTTTATTGAAAATTGACATTTTTAAATTGGAAATTCATATTTTGGTGTTGAAATTTATCTGTTTTATAGAAAAATCGTCTTTGGGTTTAAAGTTCAACAACTTGGAGAAACTTTTTTTTTTCTTGACTAACAAATCAACTAATTGGTAAAAAATTAATTTTTTTGGTTTGCAAATTCATTATTTTATTTAAAAATTCATCTCTTTGGTTGAAAATTTCACTATTTTGTTGAAATATTGTTTTTTCTTATTGAAAATTAATTTTTTCTTACTAAAAATTTTACTTTACCATTTTTGGTTGAAAATAGATCCTTTTTAGTTGAAAATTAAACTATTTGCCTTAAACCTTATTACTTTGTCGAAAATTGAATTATTTGGTTAAAGATTCCACGCTTTTGTTGAAAATTTAGTTATCTGTTGGAAAGTTTAACTAATTTGTTCAAAATTCATCTTTTTTATTGAAAATTAACTTGTTTGTTGAAAATTTATCTTTTTGGGTTAAAAAGTCTAATGTTTTCTAAAATATTCGACTTTTGAGCTTAAGACTTCAACTATTTGGTTAAAAATTTTATTATCCGTTGGAAAGTTTAACGAATTTGTTCAAAATTCATCTTTTTTTATTGAAAATTAACTTTTTTGTTGAAAATTCATATTTTTGGGTTGAAAAATCAAATGTTTTCTAAAATATTCGACTTTTAAGCTAAGGAATTCAACTATTTGAAGGAAAATGTTATTATCTGTTGGAAAGTTTAACTAATTTGTTCAAAATTCATCTTTTTTTATTGAAATTCAACTATTTTGTTGAAAATTTTATTATTTGATTGAAAATTGAAGTATTTTGTTGTTACTCATATTTTGTTGTCAAAAATTCACCTGTTAAACACTAATCTCTTCGTGTATAAAATTCTTTCTTTTGATTTGAAAATTCATCTTTTTTTGTTTTGTTAAAAAGTTAACTTTCTACGAAAAAATTTTATTAATTGTTTGAAAATGCAACTGTTATTAGTTGAAGTTTAATCTTCTTTGTTTGTTAATCCATTTTTGTAGGTAGATAATTTCAGTCTTCGGTTAAAAATTGAACTATCTTGTTAAATATTTAATTATTTTGTTGTAACTTCAATTACTTGGTTGAAACTTTAAACTATGAAAATTCAAGTATTTGGTTGAAAGGTAATCTTTTTTGGTCGGAAATTCAACAAATTTGTTTTAAATTCGTCTATTTGAACAGAAAATTCGTCCCTTTGGATTGAAAATTCATCTATCTTTGTTGAAAATTCAACTGTTTTTGATTGAAGTTTAATATTCTCTTTATTTGAAAATTCGCCCATTTGGTTGCAAATTCATTTTTGTAGGTTGAAAGTTCAACAATTTGGTTAAAAATTCCAATATTTTGACGAGAATTTAATCATTTTGTGAAAAAGTATTCTTTTTGGGGGTCGAAAGTTCAAACGCGTTCTAAAAAAATAAATTATTTGGTTGAAAATGCAACTGTTTTTGGTTAAAAATTCAACTGTTTTTGATTGAAGTTTAATATTCTCTTTATTTGAAAATTCTTCCATTTGGTTGCAAATTCATTTTTGTAGATTGAAAATTCAATAATTTGGTTAAAAATTCAACTATTTTGATGAAAATTTAATTATTTTGTGAGAAAGTAATCTTTTTTGGTCGAAAATTCAACTGTCTTCTAAAGAATTTAATTATTTGGTTGGAAATGCAACTGTTTTTGGTTGAAGTTTAATCTTCTTTGTTTAAAAATTCAACTCTTTTGTGGAAAAATCAAGGAAAAATCAGGGAATTTTGAAGATAGTTTTTTGACCACCCTGTTTATCTGTTTATAGGATATAGAGCAAGCACCGAGAGTAATAAACAAAAAAGGTACAATTTTATCTATGCTGAAATTAATTGAATGAAGTAATCCATTTTTCCTAATTAATGGGTTGTATCGTTATCAAAATAAGTGCCAATGTATGCGTTTATGTGCGACTTCTGATACAGATAATACTAACATATCAATCTGCTAATAAATTTTCCTATTCATTAAATGATAACCTTTTCAACTTAAGTAGAGTGCTGCAGTGTTTGAAATAATATATTATAAAAGCGTTGTGAAAATTGATACTCAGTGATTAATTTGCACTATCCTAAGCAGAGTAAATATACATATAAAAGATTGCAGAGTTGACAGACTTTCCCCCTTTTCTCGTTTTTTCGTATAAGTGGCATAAATGCGAACTGAATAATAGAATCAATAAGAAAATCCAACTAATTTTGTTTGAAAGTTAATTATTTTTGGTTGAAAAGTCTATTATTATATTTTTGGTTCAGAATTAATCTTTTTGGTTGATTATTTTATTCTTTTGTTGAAACTTCAACTATTTTGTTGAAAAATCATTTTCTATTGACAAAAATTCAAAGATTTTTGGATAAAAAATTCGTCCTTATGGATTGAAAATTAATCTCTTGGTAGAAAAGGCATCTTTTGATTGGTTGAACATTCGTCTTTTTACGTAGAAAATTTGTCCTTTTGGATTAAAAATTCATCTCTTGGTAGAAAAGTCATCTTTTTCGGTTGAAAGTTAATATATTTTAATTGAAAAGTACCGTAAACCGGGGTTAAGCGGCGCATATGTGGGGAAAGCAACTATTTGATTATAAATTAACGTTTTTGTTGAAAATTCATATTTTTTCATTAAAAATTCCAACATTTTGTAGAAAATTAAATTCATTAATGAACTCATGTTGAAAATGTGTTTTTTTTTTAGTTGAAAATTCATCTGTTTTGGTAGAAATTTAATCTTTTTTTTTTGTTAAACATGCAAATTTTAGATTGCAAATTAATCCGTTTTGATTGAGGATTCAACCATTCGGTTCAAAATGAACTTTTTTGTGAAAATTCAGATTTCCTGGTTAAAAATTCAACTGTTTTGTGGCAGCTTGGTCTTTTTGTCTTGAAATTTGAACAGTTTTGTAGAAAATTCAATTATTTGGTTGAAAATTTACTTTTTTGTTGAAAACTCATATTTTCGGGTTGAAAATCTAACTGTTTTGTGGAAAATTCGTCTTTTTGGATTGAGAACGTATCTTATTGTAGGAAAGTCATCTTTTTCGGTTGAAAGTTAATTCTTTTGTATTAAAAAGTCTACTATTATATTTTTCGTTCAGAATTTATCCCTTCTGGCTCAAAATTAATTTATTTTGTAGTAAATTCGGGTTTTCGGCTTGCAAATTTCACAGTTTGGTTGAAATTTTCTTCCTTGTCTGAAAAATATTTTTACTTGAAAATTTGTCATTTGGTAAAAATTGAACTGCTTGGCTACAAATTAAATTTTTTGTTGAAAATTTATATCTTCGCGTTGAAAATTTAACTGTTTTGTAGAAGATTCATTTATTCAGTTGAAAATATACATTTTTGTTGAAACTTCACATTTTCGGGTTGAAAGTTGTAAATGCAACTGTTTTGCTGAAAATTATGTTTTTTTTTTTGGTTGAAAATTCAAGTATTGGGTGAAACTTAGCTTGAAAACTCAACTGCTTTGTTGAAAATTTATCTTTCTGTTTTGAAAATTCCTCTCTTTTGTATAGAAAATTCATCTTTTTCGGTTGATAATTCAACTAGTTTGTTGAAAATGCAATATATTTTGACTTGAAACATTAGGAATATGGAACCTACATTAATTTTATTTGTGAAAAATTTCAAGATTCAAAAAAGATTTCAAAGAATTTTAGAGAATTTTATAGATTTCGAGAAGTTTCATCTGACTTCAGAGGATTTCAAAGTTTTCAAAATTCAAAAAATTCAAAATTCTCCAAGGAATTTAAGGATTTTAAAAATTGCAATGGATTTCAAAGGATTTGATCGTATTTTATAAGATAGAAGATTTTTTTTCCAAAATCTCAAGGGATTTTCAAAGAATTTCTAAAGAACTTTACAATAAATCAAATTGAATGAAATTTTAAGGGAATTCTATGTTTTAAATAGGAATTTCTGAATAAATTTGAATTTAATAGGAATTCTATGTTTTCATGGGATTTTATGGTGTCTCTGTGTATTTAAAACATTAAAACGTTTTTAAAGGAATTTAAAAAGATATTGAAGGTTTCGAAATGTTGTACGGGATTTCAAAATATCTCTAGGAAATTCACAATATTTGAAGGATTTTGAAGAATAAAATTATTTTGAAAGATTCCGAGAAATTTCGTGAGATATCAAAGAATTTCGTTAGGATTATATAGAATTTCAAATGATTTCGAAAGATTTCAGAATATTTAAAAGTTTTCGAAGATTTCAAGGAATTTTTACTGTATTTAAAAAATTTCAAGGCATTTTAGAATAATTGAGGGATTTATAGGATTTTTAAAAAAATTATAAAGTGTCATAAGATTATAAGGAATTTCTATAGATTTCAAAGGGTTAACAAAATTGGAGAGTTTTTCAGAGATTCAAGGAATTTGAAAGTTTATAGGGAATTTTAAATAAAGATTTCATTGGATTTCAAGGGGGTGTATTAGATTTCAAGAGATATTATGGGATTTTAGGGGATTTCAAAGATTTCATCATCTTTTAAGAAACTTTGAAAGATGATTACAGACTTCAAGATTTTTTTATGGGATTTTGCTGGATTTTTTTTCCTAGCGAATTCACAGTATTTAAGGAATTTTATCCATTTTAAAGGGAATAAGTGAAATGAAGTTTTAAGGCACTTCTAGGGATTTCTAAGGATTTCCACGGATATATGGGATTATAAAGAATTCCCACGGATTTCGAAGATTTTTGGGTATGTTAAGGGATTCAAAAAGATTTCGCTCGATTCCCTGAAATAATAAATCCCTGAAATAATAAATCGCTTAAAATTATATTTATAGCGATTTTAAATTCTTTATTATGTTCCACGAATCTTATAATTTCTTCTGAAATCCTACGAATCCCTCAAATATGAAGAAATCTCTCAAGTCTCCGAAATCCTTAGAAATCATTTACATTTTTTTAATATCATAGATACTCTATATACCTTTTTTAAATCCTTTGAAATTTTCTGAAATCCTGGCAAATTCTTCCAAAACCTTTACAAATTTTGAAATCTCGTTAGATTGCTTGGAATCTTTGAAAATACCCTAAATTCTTTAAACCCCTTTAAAACCCCTTGAAATTGATGTAATCCATATTAATACAACTAAATGCGAGAAAATCACGTAAAACATCTTGGAATATGTAATATCTTTCAAAAGACCTTAAAAAATGGTGAAATCTTTTAAATCCCGTAAAATCCTTGTATGTAATATTTAACAAATTGCATGCAATTATTTTGCCGCATTTTGTCAACTTTGTGCTACTATTGACACTATTTTGAATTTCTTAAATGAGTCCGAGGTCTGAAACATTGAATTTGACACATTGAGAAATTCATACATCCACTTTTGTGAATTAATTTCGTATTTCTCTCTATTTGCTCGTCGTAAAATATATGCACAAATTTTAGATCTTGTCTCGATTAAGGCTTGAGATATTTACGTTTAATGATATAACTCTTTTGGAAAACCTTTTGCCTAAGGTCTTTGATGAGATCTTTAAAAACAAAACGAATGTCGGTTTCTAGGATCATAAAGTTGGGCTCTTACATTTTGTTGATTCTGCCGTGTAAATTAAATGAGGCGTATCTACAGTTCGGATAAGCCATCACTTTTATGAATCTTTAAAATTGGACCAAAATGCCCTTGATTCTAATGATATTTATTGAATATCCATTTTGTAATGCGATATGCATAATGGATGTTCATAAAAACAACGAGAATGAGGGCTATTTGAATCCTCTATTTTAAACATTCGCAAAATTGGTAGATGTCATATCCGAACTGTAGATACGCTCTATTTAATTTGCACGGCAGGATTCTCGAAATTGGATCATTTTGGTATTAAGCGGAAGATTAAAATGAACTGCGGCACTTTTGATATCTGAGGAGTGAAAGTGTTTATCTTCTTATAAGAAAATAATTAAAATAGTCTTACCCATTATTCGAAACGGTCTTTTTAAAGATATCCTAGTTTTGCACCCTTATGGTGATGCTAGCTACGAAGCGATGAGGGTATATCAATATCTAATCGTTCGCAACATATACCCGAAAAGTATATGATGGTTTTTGACTATGATGAGTGACGTTACGCTCTATGCTATTACCTATATGCGAACGACACCGAGATCAAGGGTCAATAAAACAAGTGCGATGAGCAAATGTACATCCGTATAATTCCCCCTTCACCAAACGCCTAATCTCTTGCAACAATCACAATGAGAATTACAATATGATTTTCGAGGCGGTATCAAATATGGACCATCTTCCGTCTTGCATGTTGATGATCCTGAAAATGTTCAATAGACATGCAGTAATTGAGTACTGGTAAATATCCTATACCATATACATCAAACAGGCTTTCTACCGTCTTAATCTCCACTCAGAATTAATTTGATCAAAGATAAAAGTTCTAAACTGGGTGACTTTAAGGGTCATTATCAAAAAGTAAAAAAAAAAAATTAACCAAGATGGGCCACATGTTGGTACATTTAAAATCTGTGGATACAACTAGTAATCGGTCAGTGAAACAGCACTGATAGACAATAGTGATGCCAAAAACTTGAAAGTGATTTTTCTATTGCGCCATTCGTGGCAAAAATATCGTAAAAAACTCGTTTTACTTAAAATTATACATACATACCTCTCAAAATACCAATAAAAACCGCTATTTTTTGTCAAGTTGGACATCCACACTTAACACGAGCAGAATTTATATTTAAATTTCATAATTATGGCAGTTTATTTGATCTAATTGAATATTTTCAATGTTAATAATGCAACAGTGGCTGTCTGTAGAATTTCCGTGTTTATTATTAACAGGTTTTGATAGAAACTTCACCTCGACTGAACTCACTGTGAACTGAAATGACGGACGCAAAGTTACTCTCAGTTGAAGACATTGCCCGCAACAGACGTCAGTCATCCCCACCACAAATCTCTCATTTCCTTCTGCACTTCTTTATAGTTAGGGTAGATGTTAAAGTATTTAGATTAAAAAATATTTAAATAGTTGCTGAAATGACACATAACTATGACTTTTTTTCTAAGAGTTAGATAGGCGAAGGGGGGGGGGTGCCCGGTTGCCTATATGGTTGAGGAGATTCTTTAATTCAAAGTAGAACATCAGTTACTCTGATGAGGATGGCCGAAGGTCAAGGAAAATCTGGAAATCAGGGAAAAGTCATGGAATTTAATTAGTCAGGGAAAGTCAGGGATTTTGAAAAATGTCTGGCAAAAGTTAGGGAATTTCTATAAGAGTCACTTCAAATAACTGTCAAGGATAATACATTTCAATTTCAGAAATTTAAATTTGAAATTGTTTTATTCCGTTTATAAAAGATTCTGTGGTAAAAATGTTGCAAGATTAAGATTATGGCCTTTGAATATCAATGACCAGGTAAAAATTAGAGAATTTTGAAAATGAAGTTTTGCGGTTTTTTGGTGTTGAAAATTGAACTGAAATCTTTCTTGGTTGAAAATTCAACTATTTTTTCGGTTGGAATATTATATTATTCGCTTAAAAATTCATAATTTTTTGGTTGACAATTGAAGTACTTGAAGGTTGAACCACTTTGTTAAAACATCAGTTTTTGTCAGAGATCCATCATTTTAGTTGCAAATTCATCTCTTTGTTCGAGAGCTTAACTATTTTGTTGAAAATTGATCTTTTGGAATGGAAAATTCAACTATTTGGGTAAAAGTTGAACTACTTTTTTAAATTTTGGGTTGTTGTTGAACTTAACTTTTCCATTTTTGGTTAAAAATTGATCTTTTTTAATTGAAAATTCGTCTTTTTGGCAGGAAACTAATCTTCTTGGTTTTAAATTCACTCTTTTTAGTTACTTTTTTTGTGTGAATTCAACTATCTTCTAAAATTTTTTTTTTTTCAACTTGAAAACTCATTCTTTTTTTTCTAGAAGAGTAATTTTTCTTTGATGGGAATACATTTTTTTGTTAAAAATTTACCTTTTCGGTTTAGAAATTTATCTGCCTTCTAGAAAATTAGTTTTTTTTTGACTTAAAAATTCATCTTTGTATGTTACAAATGCAACTATTTGGCTAAAAGTTAAGGTTTTTGTTGAATATTCATATTTTTGAGTTAAAAATTTTACTGTTTTACGGAAAATTTTTCTTTTGGCTTGAAATTTCAACAATTGGAATGCAATCTTTTCTTTCTTAAATGAAAAACGTTTGTATGTTAAAAATTCATCTTTTTGATTAGAAAATTCATGATTTTAGTTAAAAATACATTTTTTTGTTAAAAATTGAAAAATGTTCTAAAAAATTCAGCTTTTTGATTTATAAATTTAACTCTTTGGTTAAAAATGAATTTGTTTTTGTTTGAAGTTTAATCTTTTTTCAATAATAAAACCACCATTTGGTTGACATTTCATCTTTGTATGTTGAAAATGCAACTGCTTTTGGTTGAAATTTAATCTAGTTGGTTTGAGAATTCGACCAGTTGATTGTGAATTCATCCTGATAGGTTGAATATTCAACAATTTGTTTAAAAAATCAACTATTTTGTTGAAAATTTAACTATTTTGTCAAGTGTCATCTTTTTTTGGTAGAAAATTCGAATGTTTTGTTGAAAATTCGTCTTTTTGGCTTAAAAAAACAACTATTTTGTTGAAAATTTATGGATTTCGTTGAAAGTTCGTCTTTTGGTAGAAAATTTATCTTTTACGATAGAAAAGTCATCTTCCTTGGTTGAAAATGAACTTTTTATAGTAGAAAAGTCATTTTTTTATTGAAATAAATAAATTTGGCTTTAAAATTGTTTTATTCTGTTTATAAAACATTCTATGTTAAAAATGTTACAAAAATAAAATTCTGGTACTTGCATATTAATGGTTAGGACAAATGAAAAATTGGTTTCTATGCCTGATCAGATTTGACATATTGTAGAAACTAGAAAGTGATTGTATGCTGGACTTCGGATACGGATTACCGAAAAAAAAACTGTTCCTTCTTTTTTTTCTGTCTGTTGGTTTTGTGACCAGTTGTTAAAGGAGACCAGTTTCTATGATCATCAGTGACAAAAAAAGCTATATGCTTTCATGCATAGATTGCGACACATAAAAACAAGTTTTAGAATGACGACACTTGTATAAATTAATCACACATGAAAACTAAAAATTAGAATAACAATTGTTTGAAATGCTTGAAAAAATAAAAATTAGTGATTTTATTTTAGAAGTAAAGCACTTAATCACTGAAAATTGAACTAGTCCATTTTTTGGCTGGAAATTGATATTTTTAGTTGAAAATTCAACTATTCAATTTTTCATTAACAATTTATTTTTTGTTGGCTTGAAAATTTAACTACATATTGGAAAGTTGAACTAATTTATTAAACACTCATTTTATTGGTTGAAGATTGAACTATATTCTCGAGAATTAGTTTTTTTAATTCATTTTTTTATCCGAAAATTTAACTATTCAATTTTTGGTTGAAAATTGATCGTTTTTAGTTGGAAATTTAACTATTTGGTTCAAAGTTGAACTAATTTGTTAAAAATTTATTTTAATATTTTGAAGATCCTTCTCTTTTCTTGAAAATTCAACTATTTTATAGAAAAATCATTTTTTTGGCTTCAAAATTCAACATTTTTGATAAAAATTAGTCTTTTTGGGTTGAAAATATATATTACTTTGGTAGAAAATCCAACGATTTTTGGTTGAAAGTTAATTCTTTTTTATTGAAAAGTCTACTGTTACATTTTCAGTTCAGAATTCACCTGTTTTGGTTAAAAGTTTTACTATTTGGTTGAAAATGTAACTATTTTGTTGAAAATTCATTTATTTCTAAGTTAGAAATTAATTTTCTTTACTGAAAATTGAACTAGTCCATTTTTGGCTGAAAATTTATAGTTTTTAGTTTAAAATTCAACTATTCAATTTTTCATTGGCAAGACCTTGAACCTGACGTGATGGAGGTAAATAGACCTCGGATTCGTATTCAGCGCGTCAAAATACATAAGGATAAAGTTGTCTTGTCAAATAGTCCTCACATTTTTTTTTTTTTTTTGTAAACCAGTGTAATGGATCCAAAAGTCTAGCAAAAAGGAATGAATTACATGAATTTAAACATCTTGTTATAGGTGAAGCTAAAGCAATAAGAAAAGGAAATTTCTATCATATAGCATTACCTATTGAAATAGAATCAGGTAGCCGTCTACCAAATAGACAATAGAAAGTCTCAAGATGCTGCTTCTCGACGAGGGGGCACACCTGATTCGACAGATTCAAAATTTTAACATGGCTACTGGCAAGAATCCTGTAAAGGATTCCGCATGCGGCCGGGCTCCAATCTTGTAAAAGACAGAAGCCGATTCAACGTTCGACGAGCCTCATCAGGCTGACCAAAATGATCAACGTGAACATAGTCTATGCACCTAGCCGAGCCAATCTTGGATTAACCAAGGAATGGCTATTACGAGGTGCTCCACCGAAGCAGAGAGCTGCACATCGCTAGCTTACCGTTCAACGTTCGACTAGCCCTATCAGGCTGACCATAAAGATCAACGTGGACATAGTCTATGCACTTAGCCAAACCAATCTTGGATTAACCAAGGAACGGCTATTACGAGGTGCTGCGCCGAAGCAGAGTGCTGCACCTCGCTAGCTCACCGTTCAGCGTTCGACTAGCCCTATCAGGCTGACCATAGAGATCAACGTGGACATAGTCTATGCACTTAGCCGAGCCAATCTTGGATTAACCAAGGAATAGATATTACGAATTGCTTCACCGAAGCAGAGTACTGTACCTCGCTAGCTTACCGCTCAACGTTTGACGAGTCCCATCAGGTCGACCATAAAGATCAACTTGGACATAGTCTGTGCACCTAAACCGAGCCAATCCTTGATTACCTTGAATTAACCAAAGATGTGGCTATTACGAGGAGCTCCGCCAAAGCTTGGGTGCTGCGCCTCGATGTTCCAAAGCTCTTGATCCAATTTAGCCGTTGCACACCCTATTACACCTGATATTAAGGACATACAACGTTTTTATCTAGCACGATCGCGGACTTAAGGATTCGGGGGTCGCCAGGTAAAGGGCCTTTCTCAAGGTCATTCCCTCCGCAACGCTCTCGCTAGATAGTAGATAGGGGCAGTAGAGTCCGTGCCCTTAGCCAAATGATGGCTTAGCCGTATATGGAAGCTTTCGCTGGACGAACCGACTTTTCAGCTCTCTCTCTGCGCGAGGGACACATACCCATAGCGAACCTCTTTCCAAGGAAACGGTTATAGAAAAATTGCTCGCAAATATTCGTAAAGAAACGTGACAAAGGTTTCAATACGAGATCAGTTCAAGGAAAGAAGACCCAGGTGCCTCAAATGAGGGGAGCAGCTTACCTGTTTACAGGTACACAAATGAACCTGCAAACATTACCAGCGGGGTCCTCGTGGAGGTTGCCACTCCTAGTGTCTCCCCGCCCATTCCGAAGGCAGACTAGTGCTCAACGAACTAGACGAGTATCCACTTCGCCACATTTCCTGGAATCGGCTGACTATGGTCGTCCAAATGTGCATGGACACCTCTGTCATCCAGCAGCATCATATATGCTCCGTCGTATGCTTTATCATTATAATTTATGCAAACCTTTTCGTCATTGCAGTAATACACTCCCGGTATTACGCACCGGTAAGACGGACGCAGCTTCCAACAAGACCACCACTCATTTGCACGATGCACCACATCCAAACGTGTGTCACAGCTCTGTTGTGGTCTAATTCACATCAAAGCTTTCGCCCAAAAGGTTAGACACAAGATTCATCATTCCAGCCACGCCCAGACATGGTTGCTCTGTTGCAGTGTCATTTATCATCAAAGCTTTCGCTTAAGAGATAGACACAATTATCATAATCGCCGCACCCGCGTCGTACCATTCCATTATCTCTATATGAGACGAGTTCTGGAATTACCAGGCTCCTCGAATCAAGGCGAGATTTGGGCACTACCAAGTATAGCCTTATTTGAAGTTTGTCATCATGTCCTTTCGTTATTACGCTGTTATTCCCTAGAGACTCCACTACAGGAACGTAGTTGACAATGACGAAAAACCAGGGACTCGCCTGAAAACAGCGAATCGCGGGCACTCTGTGAGCACATGCACCATCGTTTACTCAGGAGAACCCCATTCGCACGCTGGTCCGTCACCGAGTTTCATCTGCAAAAATTTGGCAGAGAAATCTGCGTGACCGGTCAGGAATTGCGATACGTGGTACTCCGGAGAGATCCAGGTGCTGTCCAGTCTTTCTCGAACGTCAGGAAAACACTCATATGTAATCCTGCCATCCGAGGAAGCCGACCATTGGTGCTGCCAGAGAACTTTAATTCTCCTGTCGACGAGGGAGGCAGAGTCGCCACCCAGCTGATCCGACTCAATTGTCAGATCAGCAGCATGGACGACACGGCCTTTTCGTAGGCTGCATTTCGCAACCCGCTGGGACAACAAGAGACTGATTGGTACCTCGCCCGCAAAAATACATAGCGCTTCTGTTGATACTGTCCTGTGGGCCCTTGTCATTGCAATAAGGGCCTGTCTCTGGACAGACCTGAGCTTACGTCTGTCATGAACTGTCGTCAAGTCAAACCAGCATATGCTGCAAAATCTCGACCAAGAAGCCTCTCCAAGATTCTGAGGAGTTCATCGAAGACAATGTTCCGAGCACATGGACCAAGTACTGACCCTTGGGGCAGCCCTTGGTCACCGGCTTCAAAACATTGCCCCCGTTCCATGAAAACCTCATATGCCTATCACTAAAATAGCGTTGGAGCACGCTGAGGATATTCTGGGGACAAGCACGCTTCTTCAGACCCCGGATAACCAGTGGCCATTTCACATTATCGAATGCAGTCGTGATGTCGAAGAAAAAGGAGAGCACGAGACGCTTGTCAATCTCATTCACTATTCTCTGAACATCACAGATGGCATCTTCTGTGAATCTGACTTTCATAAAGCCAAACTGGCGATCCGCGATCTTGCCAGGGCCGAGAAGGGTCTTCCTCATTCTTCCTAACAGCAGGCGCTTGAAAATCTTGCCAAAAGCCGAGAGAAGGCACACGGGTCGGTAAGAACTCAGGCCATCTTAATCGTGATGACCGCTATATTATCGGGACCCGGGGCCTTGTTGTTCGGTAAAACCCGAACAACATCCCACGTCTCCTGCATGGTGAATGGCTGCTCGTCGTCAGCTGTTTCTCCGATGATGTCGTCAACATCATCAGAGAAGTGAGCTTCTCCAGAGTCGTCCGGGACAAAAGCCTTCATCAAAAAGTCAGCGCCCTCGCGTATGGAGTTCACGGGCGAACACTGCCCATCTCTGACCCTGCAGAGTATGATGTTAGAGCTAGTCTTGTTTGTCTTGATGTGCGTCTTGCAGATGACACCCCATGGATCGCGATTACCTTCGAAACTGACAAAGTCAGTCTGCGAGGCACAACTTGTCTTCCAGATAAGTTTTTGGTAGGACCGGTTAAGGTCTCGATGTTCCACCAGCCTGAGAGCGCGCTGTGCTGGCCTCTTTTCAGCCTGGAACCGTCCCCTGAAACGCATTACCCTGCATTTCAGGTGACTAAGTTCCGCAGTCCACCAAGGATGCAGCTTGCTAAGCCACCTTCTCCGAGGCATGGACGCATCACATGCGCTTATCAGAGCAGTCGTCATGTCCTGCGCAAGAGCCTTCACATCGCTCCTCTGGTCAAGCGGGTCGTCCAATAGTGGTTCAGCAGGTGGAGATCGTGCTCGATAATGAAGTCCTCCAGCAGTTCACCCCTGCCCCGCAGTGAGCGAAGAACGCGAGTAAGATGCTCTCAGTGACACGAGATGCGATCCGAAAAACCGTTATAGTCCAGGACGGCCGCGCGCAGTTCGTCGCACCCGTGCCTAATCGCCTTTCGGATGGAGAGTCCAAGCCCGGCCAGGACACCATTAGGGCCTGAATAAGGCTCCCGTACAAGTGCAAGATCGACTCTCTCTCTCCGGAGAAGGTCGCTCAGCTCATGCGAGACATGTCTCGCATGCTTCATATTGAGCTGATGAATAATCAGCGGCGTGATGTTGCGCTGTCTAGCGGGTGGCACGACCTACTTAATATGTCGTGATCCCCTTTCTTTCCCTGGCGCCTACAGGCCGCGCAGACGGGCGAAGCACCAGCCACCCTTGGCGACATGGCCGTATGTCTGGCACTTATAGCACCTGGTGATCCTCGTAATAGAGCGGACGGCGCAGCGCCTCAACCCAACACAGAGCTGACCCCTTTTACAAATCACCTCGTGCAACGAGGGGGACACCGACTCAACCCAATGCACCGAATCGGACCGAGTCGGGCCAGCCCTATAGCGAAGTTTGAACTTTTGCTCAAACTCCGTACGGGACAGACCTTCGACTAGTTCACTGTTCAGTGTGTAGATCGCGTCAATGATATCCACCTCACTGCCTTCCGTCGAGGGTGAATTCTTGCGAATCACACTCGGCAGGTTTCTGCTGCAGTGGAGGGGCGCTCTTCGGGGGCTGAGCAGCGCCCACCGGTCTTGGAGGAGCTGCAGCAGTTGACACTGGCACCGCGCTCGCCCCCCCCCAACCGCTTGAGCGAATGTGGGGGACGGCGCAGCGCCGTCGCGACCCTGCGACAGTTTCTGCCTTTCAGTATTTTTTTACGGTGACGTAATTGGCCTACTACCGATCGCAGAGTCGCCCACCATTCCCTCGCTGACCGGCTCGCGCGATATTTTCTTCATTTGCAGCTCCCGAAGACGAACCTCCAATAGCGCATTGCGAAGGAGGAGGTCGCTGTCTCATCAAGGCAGAAGGCGGCCATGTCCTTCTCAAGTCTCATTGCCCTGGGCCTGAAGCCCTCAAGAGAGGCATCAGGCACAACCGGAAACGGGACCGGCTCGACCTGTAAGGGACGAGGAATAGGCGCTTCCAGATGCCTTCTCTTCCCTCTACCCCGCCCAGGTTCGTCTTCGTTAGTGATAGGGTTAGTTGGTGTTAGAGCGGACGAGGACCACCGACCCCTCCTACCGAGCAATCGCGTACGATTTGCACAGGTGCTACCAGCCTCAAGCCCTTTAGTAGGACAGACGTTCATGCCATTGGACACATCCTGCTCAGCAGCGGCCGTAGTGCCGGCCGAAGCCGGCACCCCGGTCGCGAACTCAGGATCGAGAGATCTATCAATAGCCTGCTGGACTATATCGCACCAAGCAGCCGACCGTTGTGACCGGGAATCGAGACTAGCACTGGAAACGGTGACACTCGTAGTGACGTCAGACTTTGCTGACGTCACCACGAACGATGCTAATTCGCCGGCCGGTCGCGATTCCATCACCACGACTCCCGCTAAACCGCCAAAAACAACGCCCGTTGCCATGGCAACCCCGTCGTCGGATGATTCAGACGTCGGGGGTGCCAAAACAGGCGAGCTGAAAGGTCGCACGGAACTGGTAGACCATAAAAAGGTAATATCTCGCGAAATATGATCGGAATCAGCCCCTAACTTCACAGGTACACTAGGGGCACCTCTAGGGCCTTTTTCAGAAGGGGTGCTGAAATTTTGTTTTCGCCCCCCCCCTTGACTCATCGGGGGTACGACTGACCTGCCCGTCAGACAAATCACCAAGAACACCCGTTTTTGCACTTTCTATGGCAGAAAATGCCTTAGAAAGTGCAACAGACACCCTCCTCCGCCAGGATCTTCAGGGTAAGTCTTGCGCTAATCTATACGATTGGAAGCTTTCGCTGAACATATCGGCCTATCAGCTCTCCCCCTCTTCGGGGGACGCTCTACCCATAGCCTGTCACTCCCAAGGAAACGGTTATAGAAAAACCACTTGCAGATTTCACAAAGAAACGTGATAAAGGTTTCAATGCGGAATCAGGCCGAGCTAAGAAGACCAAGGTGCCTCACCTGAGGGTAGCAGATTGGCTACTTACAGGTCCATGGATGAAACTGGAAGTGTTACAAGCAGGGACCTCGCAGAGGACCTGCTCCTAGTTTCTCCTTGCCCAAAGGGATAGGGAGGAAAGGAACGGGAAGGATAGGGCAAGGAGCACTGGTCTTTCTTCACTGGTCGGCTTTGCGAATTACTTCTTCCAGTATTAAATGGATTCCTCCATTAACCTGTGACGTGATGATCGAGGCACACTTACCAAGAGCGGTCCTACACAGCATCGTGGCACAAGGCAACACTTCCAATGTTAAGCAAATTTCTCCGCTAACCTTTGATTGGTCACGGTCGGGCGACTTCCGTTCAAACCCACCCAGTTACAAACCCTAGTCAGACATTCAAGAATGTCATTGTGTCCTTTCGTCCTTTTTATTGTTAGACACTAAGGACTCCGCTACAGGAACAGTAGTTCACAATGACGGTCACCATAACAAGGCCACGGCTCTCCTTCCCAGGATGACTCCGACTCTTGTGCACATTTCTAATCAAAGCCTTCGCTCGATAGACAAGCACAAATGTTTTCGTCACTGCCACCCCACGACGTACCATTACCATGATCTATGTACGCAGACGAGTTCTGGACTTGCCCAGGCTCCTCGAAGCGCAGCGAGTTTTGGGCACGACCAAGTGCGGTCCTGTATGGTGGGAAGACCTTAATCCGATTAGCCGCTGTCCCCCTTTTTCCCCGAAGGAATAAGGGAACACAACGTTGCCACCCTGGCACCACATTTGAGGTTGGATTCGGTACACCGCCAGGGCACTGGCCAACTAGGGCCCGTTCCCTTAGAAGTGTTTTGCCAGGGCGTTCACGTGGTCCACTCGAATGCATTGATGCCTACTTTTCGGGCAGCCACGACAATTCACTCTCTGTTCACCACACGACTTGTCCTACCTCGGGAAGCGCGAACGGACCTCTTATTTCGTAACACTGGGAAAATCTGAACAGGCGAGGAGTGCGTTTGGAACGCATCAAGCGTTCACCCAGCATTTCGCTCCCAATCCCTGATTCTATGATAAGTTATAACTTTTTTCAACTCTACAATATTACATTTTTATTTAAACTGATGAACCTTTCATTTCAATATCTATATATAGTTTTTTAATATTCTTCAGTATTTATTTTTATTTTTGTATAATCTGAAATTTCTATATATATATTTTTTTAACTATTCTTCTAATGAATTTTCCGTATGTATTTTCAAATATTTTAATTATCATATATTCTAAACATTTTATAAAAACAGCACTATAATTCCAATTAGTAGAAATACATATAATGTAATTATTATCTTATCCTTAATTTAAAAATTTTCAATTCAATAATTAGTAAAATTAATTTAAAATTGAACCTACATTCCTTCAAAATATGAGTCTAAATAATGGAATAATTTGGAAATCTGTATTTTGAAACTCAAGAATTTGTAATTATATCGCTTCAAAATTTAAAGATTTGCAAATGAAAATTATAAATGTTTCATGTTTTACCAATGGAAATTCTGAAATTTTCATGATTTCCTATTGAAGTTTCATGATTTGGGAAGGTTATAATTGAAAACTCTTGACTTCCGATCTATAAAATCGTAATAATTTAAGAATTGTTAGTTCTACCTTTGAAAATTGAAGAGTTTCAATTGCAAATCTTAAAAATTAAGGAGTTTTAAATTGCAAATCGTTAAAATTGTAGAATTTTCCATTGTAAGTCTTCAAAATTAACCTATTTCAAAACAAAAGTTCCCAATTACATACCTTTAGAGTATAACTCTTAAAAATTGAATAATTTTTAATTCCAAATTTTTAATAATCAATAATTTTCAATTGCAACTCAGGAAATATTCCGATTCTATCCGAAATTAATTCGCAGGTTCCAGTTGTCATTGGGTAAAATTAAAGCGAAAATGGAGAATCGTTCGATTAAATGAAAAATCTGTCCAGTCAAAAATATCGGTTTCGGAAGTAGTGCGTTTCTATCAGAAATTAATCCGCAGGTTTTTGTTATCATTTGGTGAAATTAAAGTAAAAACGGAAAATCTTCCGTTTAAATCCGCAATCCGTCGGGTAAGAAACATCGACTGCGGAAATATTCTGATTCTATCCGAAATTAACCCGCAGGTTCTAGATGTCAATCTGTGAAATTAATGTGAAAAAGGAAAATCGTCCGCTTAAATCCGAAATCTGTCCGGTCTAAAACATCAAGTCCGAAAATAGTCCGATTCTGTTCGAAATCAATCCGCAGGTTTTAGTTATCATGCGGTGAAATTAAAGTAAATTAGAAAATCGTACGCTCAAATCCGAAATTCGTCCGGTCAAAAACATCGACTCCGGAATTAGTCCAATGTCATCCGAAATTAATACGCAGGTTTTGCTTGTCATTCCGGAAAATTAAAGTGAAACATGAAAATCGTCCGATTAAATCCGAAATTCTTTCGGTCAAAAACGTCGACTCTGTAAATAGTCCAATTCTATCCGGAAATATGCCGCAGGTTTTAGTTGTCATTGGGTGAAATTAAAGTGAAACCATAAAATCGTCCGATTACTAAATCCGAAACCTTTTCGGTCCAAAACATCAACTCCGGAAATAGTCCGATTCTATACGAAATTAATCTGCAGATTTAAGACATCATTTGGTGAAATGAAAGCAAAAATGAAAAATGGTACGCTTAAATCTGAAATATCTTCGGTCTAAAACATCAACTCCGGAAATAGTCCGATTCCATCCGAAATTAATACGCAGGTTTAAGTTGTCATTCGGTGAAATTAAAGTGAAACCTGAAAATTGTCCGATTAAATCCGAAATGCGTCCGGTCAAAAACATCGACTCCGGAAATAGTCCGATTCTATCTAAAAATAAGCCGCAGGTTTTAGTTGTCATCAGGTGAAACTAAAGTGAAACCTTAAAATCGTCCGAATACTAAATCCGAAACCTTTCCGGTCTAAAACATCAACTCCGGAAATAGTCCGATTCTATACGAAATTAATCTGCACGCTTTCGATATCATTCGGTGAAATTAAAGTAAAAGTGAGCAATCGTAAGCTTAAATCTGAAATTCATCCGGTCAAAAACATCGACTCCAGAAACAGTCGGAAAAATTATAATTTCCCTTTAGAAAGTGAAAACAGAAAATCGTCTGCTTAAATCCGAAATTCGTCCTGTCAAAAACATCGACTCCAGAAGAAATCCGATTCTACCCAAAATTAATCCACAGGTTTTAGTTTTTATTAGGTGAAATTAAAGTAGAACCTTAACATCGTCCGTTTACTAAATCCGAAACCTTTTCGGTCTAAAACATCAAATCCGGAAATAGTCCGATTCTATG
Organism: Andricus grossulariae; assembly: GCA_011634705.1. Taxonomy (NCBI): domain Eukaryota; kingdom Metazoa; phylum Arthropoda; class Insecta; order Hymenoptera; family Cynipidae; genus Andricus; species Andricus grossulariae. The sequence continues at coordinate 51,024,789 of JAABKJ010007545.1, read as the reverse complement.
CGATAATAATTTGCAGGTTTAAGTTGTCATTCGGTGAAATTAAAATAAAATCGGAAAATCGTCCGGTTAAATTTGAAATCTGTCCGGTCTAAAACATCAAATAGGAAAATAGTCCGATTCTATTCGAAATCAATCCACAGGTTTTAGTTATCATTCGGTTAAATTAAAGTCAAAATACAAAATCTTATGCCTCATTCCAAAATTTGTCTGGTCAAAAACATCGACTTCGGAAATAGTCGGAAAAAGTATAATTTCACTTTATAAAGTAAAAACATAAAAGCGTCTGCTTAAATCCGAAATTCGTCTGGTCAAAGGCATCGACTCCAGAAGCAGTTCGATTTTACCAAAAATGAATCCGCATGTTTTAGTTGTCATTCGCTGAAATTAAAGTGAAAACGGAAAATCGTTCGATTAATTGAGAAATCTGTCCAGTCAAAAATATTGATTTCGAAAGTAGTGGGATTCTATCCACAATTAATCTGTAGGTTTCAATTGTCATTCGGTGAAACTAAAGTAAAAATGCAAAATCATATGCCTAATCACGAAATTCGTCCGGTCAAAAACATCGACTCCGGAAATAGTCGGAAAAAGTGCAATTTCACTTTATAAAGTGAAAACGGTAAATCATCTGCTTAAATCCGACATTCGTCCGGTCAAAGGCATCGACTCCAGAAGCAGTCCGATTCTTCCCAAAATTTATCCGTATGTTTTAGTTATCATTAGTTGAAATTAAAGTGAAAACGGAAAATCGTTGGAATAATTGAGAAATCTGTCCAGTCAAAAATATCGATTTCGGAAGTAGTGGGATTCTATCCGCAATTAATTCGCAGGCTTCAGTTGTCATTCGGTGAAATGAAAGTGAAACCTGAAAATCGTCCGATTGAATCCGAAATTCGTTTGGTCAAAAACATCGACTCCGGAAATATTCCGATTCTATCCGAAATTAATCCGCATGTTTTAGATGTCATTCCGTGAAATTGATGCGAAAACTGAAAATCGTCCGCTTAAATCCGAAATCTGTCTGGTCTAAAACATCAACTCCGGAAGTAGTTCGATTCAATACCAAATTAATCCGCAGGCTCAAGTTGTCATTCGGTGAAATTAAAGGGAACCCTGAAAATCATCCGCTTGAATCCGAAATTCGTCCGGTCAAAAACATCGACCCCGGAAACATTCCGATTCTATACAAAATCAATTCGCGGTTTTAAGTTGTCATTTGGTGAAATTAAAGTGGAAAAGAAAAAGCGTCAGATTAAATCCGAAATCTGTCCGGTATAAAACATCAACTCCGAAAACAGTCCGATTCTATCAAAAATAATCCGCAGCTTTTTGTTATCATTCGGTGGAATTAAAGTAAAAATGGGAAATCGTACGCTTAAATCCGAAATTCGTCCGGTCAAAAACATCGACTCCAGAAGCAATTCGATTCAGATTTCAGAAGTAGTGTAATTCTATCCGAAATTGATCCGCATGCTTTAGTTGTCATTCGGTGAAATTAAAGTGAAACCTGAAAATCATCCGCTTGAATCCGTAATTCTTTCGGTCAAAAACATCGACTCCGGAAATAGTCCGATTCTGTCCGAAATTCATCCGCAGGTTTGAGTTATCATTTGGTGAAATTAAAGTTGAAATAGATAATCGTACGCTTAAATCCGAAATTCTTTTGGTCACAAAAGGTCGACTCCGGAAATAGTCCAATTCTAGCGGAGATAATCCGCAGGTTTTAGTTGTCATTAGGGAAAATTAAAGTGAAACCTGAAAATCTTCCAATTAATTCAGAAATCTGTCCGGCCTAAAACATTAACTCCGAAAATAGTCCGATTCTAACCAAAATTTATCCGCATGCCTTACTTGTCATTCGGTGAAATTTAAGTGAAAACGGAAAATCTTTCGATTAATTGAGAAATCTGTCCTGTCTAAAAAAATATCGACTTTAGGAGTAGTGCAATTCTATCCACAATTAATCCGCAGGTTTCATTTGTCATTCGGTGAAATTAAAGTAAAACCGGAAAATCGTTCTATTACATTCGAAATCTGTCCGGTCTAAAACATCAACTAGTAAAATAGTCAGATTCTATCCGCAATTAATCCACAGGTTTTAGTTATCATTCGGTGAAATTAAAGTCAAAATGCAAAATCTTATGCCTAATTCCAAAATTCGTCCGGTCAAAAACATCGACTCCGGAAATAGTCGGAAAAAGTATAATTTCACTTTATGAAGTGAAAACGGAAAATCGTCTGCTTAAATCCGATATTCCTCCGGTCAAAGGCATCGACTCCAGAAGCAGTCCGATTCTTCCAAAAATTTCTCCGTATGTTTTAGTTATCATTCGGTGAAATTAAAGTGAAAACGGGAAATCTTCGGATTTCTTCCGAAATGCGTCCGGTCAGAAACATCGACTCCGGAAATAGTCCGATTCTATACGAAATTAATTCTTGGTTTCAAGTTGTCATTCCGTGAAATTAATGTGAAAATGGAAAATTGTCTGCTTAAATCAGTAATCTGTTTGGTCAAAAATATCGACTCCGGTAATATTCCGATTCTATCCGAAATTAATCCGCAGGTTTTAGATGTCATTTCGTGAAATTAATGTGAAAACGGAAAATCGTCTGATTAAATCCAAAATTCGTCCGGTCAGAAACATCGACTCCGGAAATAGTCCGATTCTATCTGAAATTAATCCGGGGTTTTAGTTGTCATTCGGTGAAATGAAAGTGAAACCTGAAAATCGTTCGATTGAATCCGAAATTCATTTGGTCAAAAACATTGACTCCGGAAATAGTCCGATTCTATACGAAATTAATTCGCAGTTCTTTTTGTCATACGGCGAATCTAAAGTAAAAACGGCAAATCTTCCCCTTGAATCCGCAATCCGTCGGGTCAAACACATCGACTCCGGAAATATTCCGATTCTATCCGAAATCATCCCGCATGTTTTAGATGTCATTCCGTGAAATTAATGTGAAAACGAAAAATCGTCTGCTTAAATCCGAAATCTGTCTGGTCTAAAACGTCAACTCCGGAAGTAGTCCGAGTCAATACCAAATTAATCCGCAGGCTTAAGTTGTCATTCGGTAAGATTGAAGTGAAAACGGAAAATCGTCCGATTAAGTCCGAAATCTGTCCGGTCTAAAACATCAACTCCGAAAACACTCCGAACCTGCCCAAAATTTAGCCGCAGGTTTTAGTTGTCATTCGGTGAAATTAAAGTGAAACCTGAAAATCATCCGCTTGAATCCGAAATTCGTTCGGTCAAAAACATTGACTCCAGAAATAGTCGGAAAAATTATAATTTCACTTTATAAAGTGAAAACGGAAAATCGTCTGCTTTAATCCGAAATTCGTCTGGTCAAAAACATCGACTCAAGAAGCAATCCGATTCTACCCAAAATTTATCAGCAGGTTTTAGTTGTCATTCGGTAAAATTAAAGTGAAAACGGAAAATCGTTCGATTAAATGAGAAATCTTTCTAGTCAAAAATATCCATTTCGGAAGTAGTGCGATTCTATCCTAAATTGATCCGCAGGTTTTAGTTGTCATTCGGTGAAATTAAAGTGAAACCTGAAAGTCGTCCGATTAAATCCGAAACATGTCTGTCTAAAACATCAGCTTCAAAAATATTCCGATTCTGTCGGAAATTCATCCGCAGGCTTTAATTCTCATTCCGTGAAATTAATTTGAAAAACGGAAAATCGTCCGATTAAATCCGAAGTCTGTCTGGTCTAAAACATCAACTCCGTAAGTAGTCTGATTCAATACAAAATTAATTCGCAGGCTTAAGTTGTCATTCGGTGAAATTGAGGTAAAAACGGGAAATCGTCCGATTAAATCCGAAATCTGTCCAGTCTAAAACATCAACTCCGAAAACAGTCCGATTCTACCCAAAATTTAGCCGCAGGTTTTAGTTGTCATTCGCTGATATTAAAGTGAAACCTGAATATCATCCGCTTGAATCCGAAATTCGTCCGATCAAAAACATTGACTCCAAAAATAGTCGGAAAAATTATAATTTCACTTTATAAAGTGAAAACGGAAAATCGTCTGCTTAAATCTGAAATTCGTTCGGTCAAAAAGGTCGACTCCGGAAATAGTCCGATTCTATCCGAAAATAAGCCGCAGGTCTTAGATGTCATTAGGTGAAATTCAAGTGAAACCTTAAAATCGTCCGATTACTAAATCCGAAAGCTGTCCGGTCTAAAACATCAACTGCGAAAATAGTCCGATTCTGTCTGAAATTGATCCGCAGATTTTAGTTATCATTTGGTGAAGTTGAAGTAAAAATGGAAAATTGTCTGCTTAAATCAGTAATCTGTTAGATCAATAATATCAACTACGGAAATATTCCGATTCTATCCGAAATTAATCCGAGGTTTCAGTTGTCATTCGGTGAAATGAAAGTGAAACCTGATAATCGTCCGATTGAATCCGAAATTCGTCCTGTCAAAAACATCGACTCCGAAAATAGTCCGATTCTATACGAAATTTATCCACAGGTTTTATTTGCCATTCGGGGTAATTAAAGTGAAACCTGAAAATAGTCCGATTAAATTCGAAATCTGTCCGGTCTAAAACATCAACTAGTTAAATAGTCCGCTTCAATGCAAAACTAATCCACAGGTTTTAGTTATCATTCCGTGAAATTAAAGTAAAAATGCAAAATCTTATGCCTAATTCCAAAATTCGTCCGGTCAAAAACATCGACTCCGAAACTAGTCGGAAAAAGTATAGTTTCACTTTATAAAGTAAAAACAGGAAATCGTCTGCTTAAATCCGAAATTCGTCCGGTCAAAGGCATCGACTCCAGAAGCAGTCCGATTATACCAAAAATCAATCCGCATGTTTTAGTTGTCATTCGCTGAAATTAAAGTGAGAACGAAAAATGTTTCGATTAATTGAGAAATCTGTCCAGTCAAAAATATCGATTTCGAAAGTAGTGCGATTCTATTCACAAATAATCCGAAGGTTTCAGTTGTCATTCGGTGGAATTGAAGTAAAAATGCAAAATCGTATGCCTAATTACGAAATTCCTCCGGTCAAAAACATCGACTCCGGAAATAGTCGGAAAAAGTATAATTTCACTTTATAAAGTGGAAACGGAAAATCGCCTGCTTAAATCCGAAATTCGTCCGGTCAAAGGCATCGACTCCGGAAGCAGTCCGATTCTTCGCAAAATTTATCCGTATGTTTTAGTTATCATTTGGTGAAATTAAAGTGAAAACGGAAAATCGTCCGAATAAATCCCAAATATTTTCGGTCTAAGGCATCAACTCCGCAAATATTCCGATTCTATACGAAAAATAATCCGCAGGTTTAAGTTGTCATTCGTTGAAATTAATGTGAAAACGGAAAATCGTCCGATTGAATCCGAAATCTATCTGGTCTAAAACATCAACTCCGAGAATAGTCCGATTCTACCAAAAATTTAGCCGCAGATTTTAGTTGTCATTCAGGAAAATTAAAGTGAAACCTGAAAATCGTCCGATTATATCCGAAATTCGTCCAGTCGAAAACGTCGACTCCGGAAATAGTCCGATTCTATCCAAAAATAAGCCGCAGGTTTGAGTTGTCATCAGGTGAAATTAAAGTGAAACCTCAAATCGCCCGATTACTAAATCCAAAATCTGTCGGGTCTAAAACATCAACTGCGAAAATAGTTTGATTCTGTCCGAAATTAATCCGCCGGTTTTAGTTATCATTTGGTGGAGTTGAAGTAAAAATGGGAAATATTACGCTTAAATCCGAAATTCGTCCTGTCTAAAACGTCGACTCCAGAAATAGTCGGAAAAATTATAATTTCACTTTAGATAGTGAAAATGGAAAATCGTCTGCTTAAAGCCGTAATTCGTCCGGTCAAATACATCGACTCCAGAAGCAATCCGATCTACCCAAAATTTATCCGCAGGTGTCAGTTGTCATTCGGTGAAATTGAAGTGAAAACGGAAAATCGTTCGATTGAATCAGAAACCTGTCCGGTCAAAAATGTCGACTCCGGAATTAGTCCAATTCCATCCGAATTTGATACGCAGGTTTTGCTTGTCATTCGGGAAAATTAAAGTGAAACATGAAAATCGTCCGATTTAATCCGGAATCTGTCCGGTCCAAAACATTAACTCCAAAATAGTCTGATTCTATCCGAAATTAATCCGCAGGTTTTAGTTATCATTCGGTTAAATTAAAGTAAAAATGGACAATCGTATGCTTAAATCCCAAATTGGTCTGGTAAAAAATATGGACTCCGGAAATAGGCAGAAAAAGTATAATTTCACTTTATAGAGTGCAAACGGAAAATCGTCTGCTTAGATCCGAGATTCGACTGGTCAAAAGGATCGACGCCAGTAGCAGTCCGATGCTACCCAAAAATTTTCCGCAGCTTTTAGTTGTCATTCGATGAAATTATAGTGAAAACGGAAAATCGTTTGATTGAGTGAGAAAGCTGTCCAGTCAAAAATATCGATTCCGAAAGTAGTCCGATTCTATCTGAAATTAGTCCGCAGATTTTAGTTTTCATTCGGTGAAATGAAAGTGAAATCTGAAAATCGCCCGATTAAATTCGAAGTTCTTCTGGACAAAAACATCGTCTCCGGAAATATATTCCGATTCTATACGAAATTCATCTGCGGTTTTAAGTTGTCATTCGGTGAAATTGAAGTGAAAACGGAAAATCGTACGATTAAATCCGAAATCTATATAGTCTAAAACATCAACTGCGAAAATAGTCCGATGCTATCCGAAATTAATCCGCAGGTTTAAGGTAACATTTGGTGAATTTAAGGTAAAAACGAAAAAACTACCGCTTAAATCCGAAATCTGTCCGGTCTAAAGCATCACGTCTGAAAATAGTCCGATTCTGTCCGAAATTAATCCGCAGGTTTTAGTTATCATTCGGTGAAATTAAAGTAACAATAGAAAATCGTACGCTCAAATTCGAAGTTCGTCCGGTCAAAAACATCGACTCCAGAAATAGTCGCAAAAATTATAATTTCACTTTAGATAGTGAAAACGGAAAATCGTCTGCTTAAAGCCGTAATTCGTCCGGTCAAATACATCGACTCCAGAAGCAATCTGATCTACCCAAAATTTATCCGCAGGTGTTAGTTGTCATTCGGTGAAATTGAAGTGAAAACGGAAAATCGTCTGATTAAATCCGAAATTCTTTCGGTCAAAAATGTCGACTCCATAAATAGTCCGATTCTATCCAAAAATAAGCCGCAGGTTTAAGTTGTCATCAGGTGAAATTAAAGTGAAACTTTAAAATCGTCCGATTACTAGATCCGAAACCTTTTCGGTCCAAAACATCAACTCCGGAAATAGTCCGATTCTATACGAAATTAATCTGCAGGTTTTAGATATCATTCGGTGAAATTAAAGTGAACACGGAAAATCGTTCGATTAAATCAGAAATCTATCCTGTCAAAAATATTGAGTCCGAAAGTAGTCCGATTCTACCCGAAATTAATCCGCAGGTTTAAGTTGTCATTCGGTGAAATTAAAGTAAAAACGGAAAACAGACTAAAATAATAAGAATTTTGATAACGACGAGAATAGTAACAGGGAAAATGATGAGAATATCAATAAGCCTTTGAGAAAGAATGAAGATAATTATATGGTTCCGACAGAAAATGAATCTGTTCATGAAAGTGAATCTACTGCTCTCTTGGAAGAAGAAGCATTTGATGGGAATAGTGATGAATTTGACAATGATGTGGAAGGAACAGTTGATGGGAATGATGATGGAATTGACGATGATGTAGAAGAAGGATCAGTGGATGGGAATGATAATAATTAATTTATGTAGTTTTTTTTACTGTTCTCTAAACTGTAGTCTATTATTGTGCTTACTATTTTACTATTTAACATACTTCGTTCAAAGTTGTTCTCATTTTTTGCCTAAAACTGCATTAAAAATGTAACCAAAAATGACTTCTCGTATAACTGTTCAACTTCTTGTTCTGGCTCATTTATACTTAAATACTCTATCGCTGTATAGAATCTCATTTCCTTAAATTCAGTTTGCTGTGCTGGAGAAGAGTAGGATGTATTGCGTTTGCGTATAACTAAACAAATATAGGACAAAGACGGATAAGATCCAAATTAATCGCATTCGTCAGAGAGAAAAAATTTCTTACTTCACCGGGTGAGATCCAGATTATTCGCATTCTTAAATTCGTACAAATTTCGGATTCAACGGGATGAGATCCGGATTACTCGCATTCCGCAAATCGTACAAATTTCGGAATTGACCGGATTGATAGTATCCGCCTGACCGTAAGAAAAAACGAACATGAATGAATACAATCTGGATAAATCGCATCAGAACGACAGTACAAAACATGGACATGGCCGGACACGATCGAACACAAATCGGACTAATCGCATCTGCCAGACCTTACGATACGCTGACATGACCGGACATAATCCGGATTTATCACATCCGACAAACCGTACAAGAGGCGGACATGAGCATATACACAAGCGCTCAACATTTACTTGGTTAGTATATAAGCATCGTCCGGCCGATACACTCAGCATGCGATATTCTGCGTTAGTTAAGTGCGTTAAATGTAGTAGTATTAAGTTAAGCTATAGAAATAGAATGCGTTTCTCTTGTATAAACAGCTTATATGACTTTGTTTTATTAAATGTATTTGTATTTGTATTTATTTAAGAAAAGTTCCTAGGGCTAAGTAGCCCCATAAGGAACTGGCGATATATATTACAATTAAAATGTGACAGCAATCGATTTGACGACTGAAATCAAAAATAGGTATTGAACAAGAGTAAATAAATAAACTATAATACACTTAATGAGATGCGGGCTATCAACAGAAAGATACTATAAATATACACACGCAAATATACATACTTAAATGTAAACACGCATTCATACACACATTTATATATATTTTTAATTAGGAATTTAAGTTTTACCGATTTGTGATTTCGAGGGTAGGATCAGATGTGTTAAATAAGTAACCAAAAAGGACTTTTCTAAAGTGAAATTGTGGAGGTGAATTTCTAATAGTTATAGGTAGTTTGTTCCAAAGGCGAGCACCACGAATAACAAAAGACCTTTGCATTTTAAACGTACGGTGTGACTGAATTTTTAGTACTGTTTTCCTTTCACGGAGTTCGAAGTTTGTTGGTTGATCTTTGTCAATAAAATGGAACAGGTTAAGAAGATATTGCGGGGCTTCATTACTGAATAAGTTATAAAGCAAATTACCCATAAAAAATTGTCTTATTATGGCGACGTTAAGAAGTCCTGCTCTTACTCTATACTGAGTAATATATTCACTTTTGGGGATGTTATAGATGAACCGAATGCAAGCATTAAGCGTACGCTCAAGCTTGGCATTCAGCTCATCAGTGTGTTAAGTACATGTTACTGAATACTCATGAATTTTTTCAAATTTCTGGTACCAATTTTTGAACCTGTGGAGGCCTACAAAGTCGACGTAGTGAAACTTGAGGGTCATTTTTGCTGTTTTTTCACACATTTTGTGTCACAGGAAAGTCAAAACATTTTTGACGAAAATCAATCAAACAACATTCTGCGATTTTTTCTCGCCCAGTAGTAAAGCTTTAAAGCCAGGTGTCAGAACTTTTGAATTCGACTTTAGTTATAATCATAAACTCAGAAGGCTAGAGACTAGAGTTAAAGAGTAGTAAAGATTATTCTACAAAACACGTCAGGTCGCTGACGACTTCGATATGGACGACTTTAGTCGCGAAACACAAAAACGGCAGCGTAAATCTTGACCTAGTTTCAATTTCTAAGTTTCTTTTCTTTTATATGAAAGGAACCACAATAGTCGATTCTGGTATGCAGAAAGGATCTTTCGAATATTGTACAATGTTTTGGAAGGTCACCCATTATGTAATTATGAATTCGCGGGTTCGCTCGGCAGCAAATTACAGATTTGTGAATTATGTTTCTTACTGTGGATGTACCGTTAATAATCCAGTATTCGTTTCAAATAGCATCAAGTGTAGCTTGTGTACCAGCGTGAAATAGTTTCATTTGTCAATCATGACAAATTCATTGGCCACAACCTTTCGATTAATTTCGATTTCATCGAAGAGCGCTGCTTGATCTCGATAATCGAGCCAGGCTATTTGTATGTTTTGTGGGACAGGCTCGTCCCAATCTAGTTTCAATAGCCATAATGATTGCATAAGGATTTTTTCTTAAACGATAACAGATCCCAGCAGTCCGAGTGGATCGAACAGTTGAGCGATTTGAGAAAGTATGGTTCCTTTTGAGACAGACGCGTCGTTACTTGATTGATTCACGGTACAGATCATCGAATCGGGATTGGGGTTCCAATAGACACCAAGAGTTTTAGTTTTATCGCTTAGATTTAAACACAGATAAGGATTATCAGATTTCTCAGATAAGGCAGATATAATCTCGGACTCATTGGACACCCACTGTCCAACCGAGTTTTGTTTTTTGTGAGATCGCGTTTCCGTTCGATAAAGGTAATTGACCGTCGCAGGGTAATTGCAGAAATATTTCTGCACCGATTAAGGCGTCAATCTCTCCGTGTTTATGAAAGTCTGGATCTGCAAGACGTATGTTAGACGGAATTTTTAATTCTACCTTATTTATTTGATCGCTTGGCAAGCGATCATTGACTTCTAGCGTTATTAAAAAGGATAAATCTGCAGAGTATTTGTTAAGTCGCGACTGGATTGGTCGTGCGAGTCATTTTCTCTACAGTGGAGCTCATTTGGTTCACTCCATTAAGAGAAATGTCGACCTCGTTTTGTTTTAGACCTAGTTTTTTGGACATTTTTTCGGTTAGAAAATTGAATTGTGAACCACTATCAAGGAGAGCACTGCATGCATGAGGATTTTCCTTGTTACTAAAATGTGTACGATGGCTGTCGATAATAAGACACGTGAGTGCACGGAATTGTATAAGCTAGGAAAATTAACCTTCCCTTCAGATTTTTCCCCGTTGTGATCTAGATCAGGCCTGCCCAGATTGGGAAAAAGACTCATTCACCACATGTTCGAGTTCCGCCACCACCGACCTCTACCCATTTAACTTGACGAGAAGCACAGAACATGTGGGGAATGAGTCTTTTTCCCCAATCTGGGCAGGCCTGATCTAGATGTAATGGAGTGCGATTTCTTTTGTTGCACGTCTTACACATACCAGCGATGCAGTCGACCACAGAATGATTAAATTTAAGACAGTTGTGGCAAAGATTTAAGATTTTTATCAGATCTATAGATTCCGATACGGTAGCCTTTACTAATTTTTCACAATTTTGTGTGACATGCGAATCCTTGCAAGTATAGAAAAATGCTCTAGTTTGAACGGATTACGCGGATGCTGGATGATTTGAATTCGAATGATAATGGCGTGGACTATTTCCAACGCGATTGTAATTTTCATTATGCGTACTGATCTTTTCCGATTTTTCGTATTTCGTTAGAGTTTTATTTGTTTCTAATATCTTCTGTCGACAATGTAAAAATTCTAGTAAATTTTCCATTGTCGGGGAAGCATTAGAGTGGATACGCTCCTTCCATTTCAAACGAGTTTGATAATCTAGTTTGGAGGTTATCGCGTAGATTGGAAAGGCCTCCAGAAATAGTATATTATGCACCTAGGGGGAGAAAAAGTGCCTCTCCCCTTTTGGCGTATACGATATTTTTTATAACAAAGTGATGATTTCAGACATTTCTCGAAATACAGTCATGATTTCAGTCCATATTAGATTTTGAATAAAGAAGCATGAAATTTATGTTAACTTAACATACGGTAATTTTAGAGGTGATTTATCGTAGCTTACCATAAATTGACGATTGAATTTCAAAATTTCTATAAATTTTCGGAAATTTATGAAAATTTTCGGTAATTTATGGTAATTTCACAGGTAAATATGGTAACTTGCCATAAATTAACCAAAATTCATTTTTGAAAATTTCCATAAATTTACGCAAATTTATTAAATGTTTCGATAATTTACGGTAAGAACAGTTATATATAGTAACTTTCCATAAATAACCGCAAAATTCTATTATCTGCAACCAAAGTTTCCTCATAGTTTTTACGGTGAGTGGGCTGGTAATCTTAAAATGCGAGCTCACAGATGTATAATTTTCATTATTCACCTCTGACGTCACTTTTCAGTCTCTCAGGAGTAAAAAGTAGAGCTTTAGCACCGCTTCATAGGCGTCGAAAAAGGCTGAAATCATGCATGAGTTGTGAAAATGTATTTACGCGTACACTAACAATATGGCAGAAGAATTAATAAATAAACTAAAGCGGTATATGCACCGTTAAAAACAGTATATCAGTTACAGGGAGCAGTAGGTAATATATGTATATCAATGATAAAACGAAAATGTACTTTCTTATGCAATTCGTGTAAAAGAAATCTTTGATAAAATCTCCGACGCGTATAGAACAAAAAATAAACACATTTCATCAACAGAAGTCAATAAAATGATTGATAATTTTATAGAAGAATTAGAAAAGGATGCAGTCAATTCTTTTATTAGAGGGATAAGAACAGAACTTCAGACCAGAATAGGTAATTTACTATAATTTTCATAAACAATTAACACCACGTTAGAAATAGAAATATCAATTGCCGCAACAAAAGAACTTAGAAAAAGATCGAACTACCTTCAACCAGATGAAGTAACAGTTGTTAATAAAATACAAAATATTAAAGGTAATATCACTCGCGAAGATATAATATTATGTCAATTCTGTGGAAAGATTGGACATATGGCATCCACATGTAGAAGCCTTATTCAACAATTAGAAAATTCTAACCAACCCCAAAACCAATTTCAACACAATACTCTAAGGCAATTTCAAAGGAACAATCAAAAACCGTCCACAAATAATACTCAAAGATTAATTCAAGATAATAACCAAAGGCAATTTATAAACAATAATCCGCGACAATTTCAAAACTATCCAAGATCAACTACAAATAATTATCAGCGATCAGCCACGTCATATAATAATCAAGGATGATATTCGAATTATAACAGAAATGAATTAAAAAATATTCGATCCCATTCGGGACCACAAAATCAAACACGAGGAAATAGAGAAAATCAGGAAAGACCCCCATGGAGACCACAGAATCTAGATCAAAGTCGTCAATGGAATGAAACAAGCCCAAATACCTATCTGCCAAACCCTAACCGACCTCAAAAGAATGCACAGAAAGAAATAATCATTTGCTACTACTGTAAAATGACAGGTCATGTTATAAGCGAATGTCATAAAAGAATTGATAATAACAATTTCCAACAAAGCCGTCAACGACAACAAGAACAACAGTGCCTCAGGAAAATTCCAACGCCCTCCCCAGAACTATCAAGTCACAGTTTAAAAAATCCAGTTCGAATGATGATGAATACCGAAGCCGGTCCAAATTTAATAAAAGAAAATGTAACCACATCGAATGTAATAATAAACAGATTGAATTGTTTAATATTAACAGGTATAAATTTATAACCAGTTTTCACATTAGAAAAAATAAAGATGAATATTTTTGATTTTCCTATAATTTTTTAAAATATAATCCCTCAGGAAGTTCCAGTACAACACGGTGACGTTTTAGGAACAGAATTTTTCGGAAACAATAACGTAGAGATCAATGGAGAACAATGACAATTAGAAATAAATGAATAATATTATTTATTTGATGCTCAAGAATTAATAACCATCTCAACAAGAACAATTTTCAATTTTTATGTAAATGTTAAAAACAAAACAAAAAAGAAAACCGGTTTGATTCTTGAACTTTTGCCAAATAGTAGCATATATTTAGGAAAGTAAATAGTAACCAACAACAATGGAAAAGCCTACCTAAAGACAGCAAACACTCGCCGTCATCCAGTTTAAATTCCAGTCCCTACAATAGAATTTTTAGATTTCAAAGAAATTAAAATACCGGAATATATTACGCAAACCAAAAATAAAAAACTAACTCAAAATCTAGAATCGCAATCAGTTGAACATACATTCAACTATTTTGACACTCAACATAATCAAGAAGATCAATATCATCCAATTTTTAACATTAACGAAGAAACTAAGCATCATGCCGACGCTTCGTGAACATTGCAGTTGACTTCTTCAGGGCTAACCTGAAAATGAAGTTTCAGGTTATGCTGTTCTTATATACAGGGTGATCCTGAACTCATTATATACCTTGTCTTGTACAAAACCAAACAAAAAATTACTGTAACGAAATGTTCTACGATCAATAGTTTTTAAACTATTGAGAGTTGTAAAGAACCAATGGGAGCTCGATATTCCCGCGCGTACATATGCATCTTGCGCGAACTCTAGAACGTGATGCACTTCAAATCAGTAATTCTAATATTCACCAGAGACAAACAATTTCGAAGCTACGTGAAGTTCTAAAAATATATCACCCTCACTTGTTCAGTGATTCCCCCGATTCAAATACGAAACAAGGATATTAAATTATAAAAAATGACATTACAAAAGTTAATGATAACTATTTAATAGTTTTTTGTCGTGAAGAATGAATAGGTTATTAAAACTCGACTGAAAATTGCACTGATTATTCGAAATGAACATGCGAGTAGTAAAGTTCAGTTTACATCATACCTTCAATTATTTTTTTGCAGTTTTCATAATGTCTTGCACAAAATTGTGCATAAACTAAGTTAATATCATGAAGTTGTCGCGTAATTGTAATCCAAATATTTTGTTGCCGCAGTAAAATCTTGGTTCACAACAACAATTTGATTCTCACAAAATGTATTAGCACAAGTCACAAATATTGTGCAACAAGGAAAAGAGAAGAGCCATTTACACGAATGAAATCCCCTCCCTCCCACGTCGTAAATGATATTTTTATTACACCTATATGGGAAAAGCGCAATTTTATTTGCAGATAATCTAAGCATGCGGATGAAATTCGAAAACCTACCAGAAAGAATTTTCAAGATGAAATTCCGAGCCAGCATCCAGAATTAGTTCTTAGTGCTTTATTTTCTACACATTAAGAAATCAGTTTCGTTGAATCTAGACAAAAACTTCTTTTGATACTTGTGCTAATAAATTTTGGTAAAACAAAATTTTTATTATGAACCACAATTTGACGGTGGAAACAAAATAATTTTGCTATATGTCCGCAAAAACTTCGTGATCTTGACATATCTTATGCAAAATTTTGTACACGACATTTGAATGATGCGTAATGCATATTGATCGAAAGGCTATTGAAACTATTTGGTAGAATGATTTACATTGAACATTACCTTCCATTAGAGTCGGCCAAAAAAACTCTTTTTACGATTAACGGATTTCTAGTAGTGCTCGTGTAGAAAATTATCGAGATAGACTTCCGTCCAGTTAGGGCTTTGTCAAGACCGTCTAATCCAGGCGGTCTTTTCGGGCCCTATTTGAGTGCAGGCTAGCGCAGCATGATCGAAAAATTTTTAACACGTCAATCCAAATAATTGTTTTGCATATTTCCAAAAATGTCCAGTGTGTATACAATTTCCAAAAAGGAAGAATGAATATTAAAGAAGATGTATTTTTTGCCATCATCATCTTGGCAGCGCCACATTAGCAATCACTTTTTTCAGCTTTTTTTTAAGAAGAGAAATAAAGATGATGTACACAGTACGTAAATTGTGCCTTTTATCATTATTTCTGCAGCCTATACTTAGTTCTTAACGTCCACAAGCTAAAATAGATTTTCACAAGACCGTCTAAATAGCGCCAGATTAGTTTGTCCAGACTAGCGTTTGACCATACAAAAAATGTCAACTTCTAGTTAGCGCCATGATAGTCCGTCTAGAGAGCGCCACTTAAGCGGTCAAGTCGGTCTATCGTTGCGCCGAATAGTACGCGGACAATTTTCTACAAGGGTGGGTAAAATTTGTATTTGGCCAACAGTAATATACTAGGGCGTAGCGAAAAAATAAAATGATGAGATTAGCTTTGGCGGAGGGGAAGGGGAGTGCTCAAAAGTTTCTATTACCCTCCAATGAGAAACCCCCAAAGGTTTTTTTGATTAACCAATATCTTCATACAGTCGGAACTCGAAATAAGGCCCAAATTCAAAAAGTTCACATATTTACCTGAAAATGATTACTCGATGGATTTTGAGGTCGCGGAATACGAATCTGGAATTAGAATTTTTAAATTCAAAATGGTGGACCTAATATGTCGGCAAAAATTTGAAAATCAAAACGGATTTGGCTAAAAATAGTTACTCTGGTGTGTTTAGGGTAGCTGGTTACGAATCTAGGATCAAATTTTTAAAATTTAAAATGGGGGACCAAATATGGCGGCGAAGATTACAAAATGTCAACGCATTTGGCTACAAATTGTTGCTTTGGGGCTTTCGAAAGGTCTGATTATAAATCTCGAGTGAAAGTTTCTTAATTTAAAATGACGGATCCAATATGGCGACGGAAATTTGAAAATTAAAACGTATTTGGCTAAAAATGGTTATATGGGGATTTTGGGATGGCTGATTACATATCCGATATTTACATTTAAGCCTTTGATATTTCATTTGTAGGCAGATCAATTTTTCATCGCATTAAAACGCCTATATTTCGGTTACAGCAATCTTATTGTGTTTCGTACAATGTACCACAATAATTTACATTTATTTCTTTACCAATGTAATACCGAAAATCTACATTTAGACCTCGGACTCGTAATCCGCGAGCCCAAAACACCCCAAGTAATAGTTTTTTTCCCCAAATACGTCGAAATTTTTAATTTTGCGCTGCTATATTGGATCCGAATTTTTTAGCCAAATCCCTACCGATTCAAAATTACTAGACAATCTCTAAAGAATCTCAGGTTCAGTCATTTTTCTGAGATTTCTATCTATAGCTACTCAGAAAGCAGTTTTTAAAGAACCAGGTTCGGTTTTATAATGCCTAAAAACCATATTTCATCCGAATACTTGCAGGCAGAGGAGTCCTTTGTTAGTAACCAGGCAAATATTAAGAATTAAAAAGAATTGAAATTTCAATAAGTTTAATATATGAAACAATTTATTTGCGAATTTATTGCTTGTAAAGTTTTGAGCTTTTGTAGACAAATCACATATGCCTGGAATCGAAAAAATGCGTAGACTATAAATATCCTATTTTCAAATCGCTAATTGCAAAATAGTTTTTTTTTTTATTTCGTGATTCGGACGTGCTTACGGACAAAGGGCTCCCGAGCATTATCCATTACTGTACATATATAAATATATAAATAAATGAGTTGTCATAAATAAATATATGCATGTAAATAAATAAACAAAAAATATGTAGTGTAAAAAGGGATTAGTTTTATGAAGACTTTATGACAGCCAAACGTTTCTGAACTGCCTTTCGTGTTTCGGAATCCTCAAGGTTTGACCGCCATAAATTAAAACACAAAAAGGACCCAAATCTTTCAGGCAATCTCTAGAGACAAAATCATTCAAATAGAGACTAATAATATTCACTGAAATTTGTATGTCCCTGCGTGACATTTTCGCTTGAGATTTCCTTTCGGTAGGAATGCGTTAAAATTTGTACATTTTCGCCATCATATTGAGTTAGCCGCTTTGAATATTTAAACTTTGACTCCAAATTCGTAATCAGCGACTCTAAAAACATCCCATTAACTATTTTTAGCTGAATCCATAGAAATTTTTATATTTTAGCCGCCATATTGTGTTCAACATTTTGAATTTTTTAATTTAGACTCCAGATTCGTAATCACCGACCACAAGAATATCCGAGGGGCTGACAACTCGATCAATTGGGTGTACACCTACTTCTGACTTCAAGATATTTCAGGATATTTCAATGACTTCAGGAGATTTCACTTACTTCAGGAGAATGCAAGTGATTTCATGTGCATTTAAATGACTTCAGATATTTCAAGTGATTTCAAAGGGACCGTCCATATAACACGTGGACAATATTTTACTATGTTTTTAACCCCCCCCTTGTGGACAAGCGTGGACTTTTGATGAACCCTCCCCCCTGCCTCCTTTGTCCACGTGAACATAATTCATATTTTATGAAAATATGGATATTCTTGGTTTTCGAAAGCTACGAAGCCAAAAGGAGCTGTGAATTGGCTGAAAATTTAGATTGTCTTAAAAACATAAGCTTCATGATACAAAGCAAGAAGTTCCAACAAAAATGAGGGAACATGTTTTTAGTTTTTTATATGTTTCTGGAATGAAATCCGCTGATTCAGGAGAACGCGAGTCCACGTTAGGATGGTGCGAAATTGCATTGGAAAATTGATTTTTCGCATTTTCATGCATATCGCTACCAAATTTGTTCGAATCCACACCAAAATAAATGTATTAAAAAATGATATTCAGATTTGGGGGTGATTCTGAACCAATCTGTTTAGATTATTACATTTTCTGGAAAGTGAGGCAGTTTGGAAGTCTGGTTTTTAATTGTGAATATTTTTCATGCTCATTTTGCATAAAATTATTCATGAAAAAGTAGATTTCTTTTCGACCTTTATTAAAAAATGATATTCAGAGCTTCCACCAGCCCCACGAAGTTTAAAGCGAGTTGCTACAGCTAACAATATAGTATGTTGACATAGTTTATGTTTTTACCTTGCAGAAGACCCAGATTAGGGTCCAGAATCTATTAGTGTTTTATGAACGCATGACGAATGAAATGTTTCAAATTTGAAATAACTCCTTTATTTCATTTATTTCCGTAACACCAAATTACTTCATCTGCACCTACAACGAGTGATACATCTTCATCGGTGTTTAAAAGGTCGCTATTTAGAAGCACGATGTCTTAAAGATCGCTCTTGATTTCCTCCTCGAGGTCAATAAACACTTCTTCAATGTTTGCGTAGATTTCACCATGAGAACCGGGACAAAGCTCGGAACAGCGTAAGCTGTGTTCTCTGCAACTGCATGTGCCAGTTTTGCAGCCAGTTTCGCATAAGCTGGTGACTTTTGTAATGAGCTCTTCAGGAACCAAAACGCCGCTGCTGAGAACTGGAACCAAACCATTTGTGGATAGTTTCCAACCATACTGAGTTGCTTCCTTCGCATTTGCAAGCCATTGCTGAATCTGGGAGTACGTTTGAAACGAATGTTACTTAGAAGCACCTTCAGTTGGCGGTAAGCGTTCGAGTTTTAAAGTAGATTTCAGAGTGGATATTTGGAAAGGCAAGAAACGCAACGCAAGAAATGCAAGAAGCGCAAATCTATTTCAAATTGTTAAATGAAATAATTAAAACAATACTTATACATTTCGCATTTGTAAATTTTTTTAGCTTAAAATAAAAATTTTTTTAGCTTAAAATATTTAATAATCTGAATAATTCGATTGTCTCAACCTTTCGTGTTTGCTTTTTCCTAAATCCCTGTTTTCTATTTTTGTAGCAAAATTTAGAATACAAAAAAGAGGAAGTAGCGTGAGTTTAGATTAAATTAGTTTATAACAAGGTAAGTGGGTCTTATCCGAGACGTAACAAAACGAACAAAAAATTCGATTTATTTATAAAAAAACCTTTCTCGAAGTGAAAGTGGTAAAGGTTGAAAGAAACAATTTTTCCATAAAAGCCGTTCAATATATACGGGGGGGGGGGGGTCATCAGTTTAAAAATACAAATTTATTGAAAATACAAAACAACACAATATTACAAATAAAATTTTGTATTTGAAATGGTGATTTTTCAAGCTGGAAAAGAGAACGGAAAAGTTCTGTCGCACCCCATCCGTTTCCCAGCTTTACGAATTTTTTACAAAAATTGTCAGAATTATATTATTTAAAAATTTATTATCAAAAAGTCTTTTCTATTCATGCATCCACTTTGAATTATATCGATGAAAGAAGTTTTTCTGTTTGAAACAGATCTTCCCAATAATATAAATGACGATAACTTCCGTACTCTTCAATAAAATGTTTAATATTTTAGATCAATCGATTTGTCTCAAACCAAGGAATCTTTTATATCCTTGCATCAACTTCGAATTATATTAATGAAAAAAGTTTTAATATTAAAAACCGATTTTCAAAATATTATTGAATGGTAAAAAAAATGCAATGAATATTTTTAGAAATCCTTCGGTCAGTTTCAGACTGATCTTCTACGTTTGTGTGAAAGTTTCCGTGCATTCTCTTGTCGAGTAGCTGTTGGCAGAATTTTTCAACCTTTGCTTTCTTAACTCGGGCTTCTAGAAGTGAGGCATCTGGATGGCGTAATGCACTTTCCTCACTTTTGATTCTAAAATACAAGCCAAGGGTCTCAGCCACCTGCTCTGCGGCTTTGTGAAGAAACGCTCCTTTGCCAATCATCTCGTGTTTCCTGACATTTTTTAGGAGAGAATCTTTTCCAATTGCAAAGATGTAAGCTGTACCTAGAACAATTCGGTTATAAAGACATTGGAGATTAAGAAGTCCTCGCCTGCCTTGACAGTAGAGTAGAACCGGGACGGCAAGCATGTTATTTGCAGATACCTGGTTCAACGCCGACAGATCTAAAGGCATAATTTGTCTAAGATGTTTGTAACAGCTTCGGAGAAACTCCTTCACCGATGTTACTTCCTGAAGCTCAGGGTCCCCGGGAACGCCAGTAATCCGTCCTCGCTTCAGATTAATCTTGACACATTTGTCGAATCGAAAGTCTATAACAATCTCTCCTGTGTACTCCTTAACGATATTTAGAGCACTCTGAAGTTTCTTTGAACTAGAAGTATTGATCTTCAGGTCATCCATATAAAATATATGAGTGACTTTATGCTGGCTATGTTTAGTGTCGTCGCAAAGGTACCCAGGAGAATTGCGTAGTACAAGGGATAGTGGCAGAAGTGTAATGCAAAAGAGCAGAGCACTCATGGTGTCGCCATGAAAGACGCAGATCTGGAAGGTGGCGCTCTTCGTTGTCACACGATCATTTCCAGATGGGATAGTGAATCTAGTTTTTCAAAGGGGCATCAATCTCTCTATGCATCTCACTATGTGTGAATCTACCTTCAAGCTTTCCAACAGACAGATGATAAGTCTATGAGAGGTCGAGTAAATTATCAGGTTCTCTTGGCACCCTGCTATACCTTTTTTCGCGCCACGTTGTTTGGACATCTCTCTCCACACAGGCTCAATTCTTCGAAAAATTATGTCATTTATTATAGCTGTAAAGATCGTATACAGCGTGTTCGAAAAAGTTATTGGCCTGTAATTCTCTCGGTTGGACAAGTCGCCTTTCTTTGGTAGGAGTATAATGCGTAATAATACCAGCCACTGCTCGTTTGCGGCTTGTTCATACAGCGGCAACATTGTTCTTTATGTAAGCATGGTTTTATTTAATTAGGCTTTAATATTCTGATTTTTAATATGTTACCTGGACTCTTTACATTTGGATTAGCCAGGGCAGTTTCCAATTTTAGTTATAATTAATTAACTCGTTACTAAATTAAGTTATATCTAGTGTCTTTCTCAAATAATTTCTCTATAAAAATTAGACTTTTCGACGATTTAATGTACTCTAGTCAGGGAAGTGGTCCCGAGTAAGCACGTCGGTACCAATCCTGGAAGAACGATGAACCTGAAACGAAAAGTCCAATTAGCAACAATAATCATCAATGAAACTCTATCAACCAAAGATGGTTCTCGGTTTATACCAAAAGCGATTTTACTTTTTTCTAATCTTAGCCCGTGAATTTTGAAATAGTTTTCTACAATAAATCCCTTAGATATAAAACTGTACATGGATCCAGTATCTATTACAGCTCTTAATTCGATGGTTTTCATTATCCAAATTTAATTTATTTTACTCAAATTTCTTTACGGGAAAGAAGCTAACAGAAGCGAACATAAGATTTATCTTAGACTTCTAATCTTCAATCTCGATTTCTTAAATGTTTTATAATTCAAATTCCTTTAATCCTTTGGTAATTTGTACCTTTGTTTCGAATCTAATTTGTAGCGATTTATTTTTAAAACCGTATATTTTATTTTTCGCAGCCCGGATTCTGTTCTCTCCTTAAATGTTTGATTTCTCCCCTTTTTGAATAACCAGGATACCGGCAAATAACCTTCTTTTGAATTTGATCTGACTTTTGACATTCTTGGACTCAAATTGTGTAAATTCATTGAAATTTGAAGGTTAGCTACTCGCTTTGGGATTAAGTAATGCTTAGCGAGAATGAGTCCTTATTTGGATGAGCTCCCGAATGATAATGGATTAAAAATCCAATTAAAGTTCATCTTTCGACCGACACATTTCAAACTGAGTAATTATATTACTAACGCCTTCTCTCATTAGTATTAAAATCGTTCGATTTAATTAAAGATTTTAGAGATTAAATTCTTGAGCTCCCATATAGGAATGGGTTGAAGAAGAATCTTATCTCGTGCTTTGAATTAAACAACATTAACGCTTCACGAGTAAGGGAAGAGTATCAAAAGCATGCTTTACTGTCACATATTTTTCACCATTTTCCCTTGGTCGGGTTAATTAATAAAATCCAAGTTTAATTTGCATTGCTCCTGGTTATCCCCTACTCATAATTCTATGATTCTGCCTGGTACCTAAGATCCTTCGTTAGGGCAGTTGGCGAACCGAATGCCTAGAATCGAGCGTATGGAAGCCCAAAGGAGAGTATCCCACTCAACAACTCGTCATTGAGACTGCTACGCGAAGACTGGTATCAGGTAATAGACCGTAAGCCCATAACATAAACGGTGTCATGACAGGGATAAGAACAATTTTCACCTGAGAGGTTCGACTTACGATGACGAACGTAAAAATGCATGCCTTACAGGTCTGAGTGGAAGAGGTGAGCGGTGGCGACCTGCCAAATGTTCCAATTTTTATGGTTCATTGCCGTGACTCGGATAAACTTAAAAATTTGTGTGAATGTAGAAGATGACATATAAATAGCACCTTCGATTTTTAAGGCACTTTATCTGGATGCATAAGTGCTGTAAGGCACCTTCAAAGTTGCCGGAAATTCAGGTAAAATTTCTCGATTTCGATTTTGAAGGAAAAAGTTTCAAACAAGAGTTGGTCTACTCGGAAAGATGCATATTTTTATTCTTACAAAATTTTTTGATACAATTGATACATTTAGAAAAAACGTCGATTAAAGAAATACCAGAACAATCAAAAGCTGTTTTTCTTTACAGCAAGTCATTTTTTCGAAAATCGTCGAGAGAGAAAAGATACTCCCCTGCAGGTGTATTTCAACATTACTGAGGAATATTTTATTCAAATGTTTATATATACCAAGTTACGCGCATTTTTCTTTTTTTTTCATTTTTCCTTTTACCTGTTATATCTTTAGCAATTCAAAAGAAGGTGTTCTCAAAATTAGTACATTAATAGTGTACGTCTTGTGTAACAAATTGGCGTCAGCTACGTTCAGGTGAAATAATAACTTATTCTGCTATAAACAATAATAAACAGAGTCACGTTCTCATCTTTTAAATATCGTAGAAGGTTGTAATAAAGCTGAATATTATTCTAAAAAATTAAATAATAAAATCGCTTTACTTTCACATTTACATTATTTATAGTTGTTAAAGTTTAAACTTTTTTCGTTGGAATATATTCGATCTTTATCAACGTGACGAAAGTCAATTTTCGGGACGCAGCATGGGGCCGTCTCACATTTTTCTATGGCCATTGGCGTAGGCGTAGAAGGTGACACTGCTTGTCTCAGAGTAGTGTAATCGCCTACGACTCTACGCCTGAACCAATGGCCAGCGAAAAATGTGAAACGACCCCATGCTGCATCGGGAAAATTGATTTTCGTCGCGGTAATAAAGATCCAACACATTCCAACGAAAAAATATAAACTTTAACGACAATAAAGAATGTGAATGTTAGAGTAAAGCAATTTTGTCATTTAATTTTTTAGAATAATATTCAGCTTTATTACAACCTTCTACGATAATTAGAAGCTGAGATCGTGACTCTGTTTGTTATTGTTTATAAGTTATTATTTTACCTAAAAGCAGCTGACGCCAACTAGTTATACAAGACGTATAGTATTGATGTACTAATTTTGAGAACACTTTCTTTTGAATTGCTAAAGATACAACAGGTGAAAAGAAGAATGAAAAAAAAACATGACAAATGCGCATAACTTGGTAAATATAAACGTTTAAATAAAATATTCCTCAGCAATGTTGGAGTATACCTGCAGGGGAGTATCATTTCTCTCTTAAAAATTTTGGAAAAAATTAATTGCTGTAAAGAAAAACAGCTTTTTATTATTATGGTATTTCTTTGATCAAAGTTTTCTCTAAATGTATCAATTTGATCAAAAAATTATATGCGAATAAAAACATGCATCTTTCGGTGTAGACCTACTTTTGTTTGAAACTTTTTCCTTTAAAATCAATATCAAGAAATTTTGCCTGAATTTCCGGAAACTTTGAAGGTGCCTAAAAGCACTTTTACATCCAGATAAAGTGCCTTACAAAATCGCAGGTGCTATTTATATGTCATCTTCTACGTGTACACAAATTTTGAAGCTTATCCGAGTCACGGCAACGAACAATAAAAATTGGCACCTTTGCCAGGTCGCCGGCAGCTTTTTCACCAGTGCCTAAGTGAGCCATCTTCAAACTGCGCAAGCGCGAAAATTGTTTCGCACACAGTCTGCTCGAATGAGGTCCTTTAGTCACCATTTAGAAGCATGAAAACGTCAACTTTTGAGGTGGATGTTGCAAAAAAAAAGCTTCCGGCATAGGGGACAAAAACCAAAATGTACTTATTTTTATCATTTTAAACAACTGAGATGAAAAAAAAGAATATAACATAGCAAATTTTAATCTTTATTGCACTTCCACTTGCCAACAGCTACCATTTTAAACATCCCCGAGGAATAACACAGCCCCACAAAAAAAGTGTTCTGTGCATCAGACTAGACCACCATACCCATACGTTTTTGGGGTCGCTGAATCTGGATTCGGGATCTGTCTGATCCTATCAGGGCAGAATCAAGGTCATTCCAAGGTCAAACTGAAGAAAAAAAACGTTGAAGCTGATAAAACCACGATTCTTCTACGTTTTTGGGGTCGCTAAATCAGATTACGGGATTTTTTGACCCCATCAGGACAGTATCAAGGTTATTCCAAGGTCAAATTAGGGAAAACCGCTTAAGCGGAGATGACCACGATTATTATACGTGTTCGGCTTCGCTGAATCTGAATCCGAGGTCATTTTGAACTCATTAGGTCAGAATCAAGGTCATTCCTTTGTCAGAGTGGGGAAAAAACGTTTAAGCGGAGAAAACTACGATTATTATAAGTTTTTGTGCATCAGAATAGACCATCATACCTATACGTTTTTTTGGGTCGCTGAATCTGAATGCGGGGTATGTTTAACCCCATCAGGACAGGATCAAGGTAATTCCAAGGTCAAATTGTGGGGAAAAAGTTCAAGCGGAGAAAACCACGATTATTATACGTTTTCGTGGTCGCTGAATGTGAATCCGGGGTTTGTTTAATCCCATCAGGTCAGGGTCAAGGTAAACTTCTGTTTACCGAATGGAAAAGCACTTTTGAACGCGGATTCTGAAAGAGCGGAATATTTTACGTTCACGTATGGTTTAACCAATGGATCAAAATGACCTCCACAAGCCATCCGAAGTTGGAATCACTCTCTCAAATTAATTTATCTAAGATCGAAAATGATCCGAATTAAAAAATCTGTGAATTAAAAGTTTTTATCGAGCATAGTTTAGCTTTGTGATATTCCTCCGAGAGGCATTGGAGAAGCAAGACAGCAGACACCTATATCAAAGCGCTACCGCCGAATAGCGTTTTCCAATCCTCTGGGGAAAAGGATAAGTCTCTGTTATATACTGGCTGCCAGAACATCTCGGTGATAAGGGACTGATGAATGTACTGGAACATCACTGATGAGCCCTTCTTCAGTATACGAGCAAAACGCTTAAATTCTGTGGGGATACTCTGATCCTGTTGTTGAAATTTAAAATCCTGCTTCCTCAGGGAATTCTGGAAACGATGAAAGCCGCCTTAATCGAGGATGTGTATAATGATCCATTTTCTGATCCTTTGAGGTAACGAATTCAGTAAAGGTATACTGCCCTGCAGGGCAGTAACATGACCTTCAAGGTTACACCTAAGGTCACCAGATGGTCGTCCACCATGATCCTAAGAACTTTCACATAGGTGATTTTCCCGTTATGTGGACGAGATAACAGCCTGAGAAGATTAGGAGTGATTTTACCTTCAAATTACCTTTACAGGTCATTTTGATCAAGGATCACAAACCAAATGCAAACGTAAAATATCCCGCTCTTTCAGAAACCGCATTCGAAAATGCTTATGGAGTCAAATGGAGTCAATGGAGTCAAACGGACCCCGGATTCAGATTCAGCGACCCCAAAAATGTATGAGAATCGTGGTTTTCTGCGCTTGAACGATTTCTTCCCCATTTGACCTTGGAATGACCTTGATGCTGACCTGACGAGGTCAGACCCCGGATTCAGATAGCCCCTAAACGTATAATAATCGTGGTTTTATCCGCTGAAAGAAATGACCTTGATCCTGACCTGATGGAATCAAACCGACCCCGGATTAAGATTCAGCGACCCCGAAAACCCATAGGTACGGTGGTCTAGTCTGATGCACAGAATTTTTTTGTGCGGCTATGTAATCAGACTAAAAGAAAAGTTTCAAGTACACGGGCGAGGGGCTATTCACTGAGTGAAAATGAGTAAAAAGTCATTCCTCACTCAAAACAGGTCATGTGACATTTTTTATGACCCGGCCAGATCATGAGAAATTTTTCCAAATCTTAGGAAACCGCGCCAACTCAGGGAGAATCACGTAAATTCTTCGCAACTCTTCTCAACTCTTCTAAACTCTTCTGAACTCTTCTAAACTCTTTTCAACTCTTCTCAACTCAGCGTCGATTACTGTAAAGTCAGCGCGGTCCGAGGCGAGGTCATTTTTGGGCTATCCATAAATCATCCCAAATTTTCGTCTACGCCAAGAACATAGACGCATCTGTCCTGCAAGGAAATGGTACATCTCCAGCAATGAGGGGCAACCCCTTGCAAGATTGCCCAGTTTACGAATTTGTCGTAGAGAATAGATAATAGCAATATTAAAATATAGCCATTTCATTATTTAATTTGTATGAAAATTATTAAGTTTTAATACAAATCTCTGCAATTATTATAAACATAAATTAGACTTTGCACATTATTGCTTGTAGCGCAAAACCTTATTATTTTATTTAAAACTAGCAGATGCTAATTTTTAAATAAAGTTTTGAATTATTGATATATAAATTTATAGAAAATTTTATTTAAAATCGCTGAAGACATAGCACGCCAAAGTATGTTCATTAAAAAATTAGCATTAACTTGTTAAATATATACATTTAAACAAAATTTTCTTCATGAAAGTTGAAGTAGAAGAAGAGAAACCGCTTTCTATTCTGTCTTTGAACTTTTTTATTTCTTTAATCAATGTTTTCTCGAAATTGATCACTTTCATTACAGACTGTCTTAAAAAAAAACGTTTCTCTGGTAGTAGACGAACTTTTGTATAATACTTTTTGCTGCAGAATCAACATTCTAACTAAAATAAGCACAATTTGATTTTTCCTCGTTTTTCAACGTAATTATTCATTTTTTATGTTAAAAAATTGACTGATTAAAAAAAAATGATGCAGGAAATTTTTTTCATAAACCTGTTTCCTAGCCGAAGCGATATTTGAACTTAAGAAAACCCAAAATAATAAGAGGACTACTGCATTAATTAAAAAATAAATAAAACGCATAAAAATGCGAAAACTGGATTTCAGGAAAATAAATTTCTCCTGTCCAGAAAAATAATTCAGCCCGCATAAAACTCACAGGATGTATTCCTTATAAATAAAGAAGTATAGTAAAAAATTGGCAAGACGTAAATCGAATTTTTATATTTTCAAACGAGTCGTCGCCAGTTTTTTTAATTTTAAACTTTAAAAAATTTCTGACAGATTTTGTAAGAGAACCCAGAAGAATTCGGTCCTTCCATTAATATTTTTACGTTATTTCATTTTATATTGTAAAGTCTTTATAAATCATGTTTGCAATGATGCTACCGGGATGATAGTAAGGATAAGATTTAGAAAATATGTAGACAGAAGTATTGTAAGAAATGGAAGTCATGTAAACCCTTAGGGGACATATTATGAATAAAGAAGAAGAGTTGTTACCCTGAATTCGTGTTCTGTTATTGAAAAAAACCCCTCGTACTGACTTTCATGGAAATATACAAAATTAATTAAAATTTCAAAATTTGAGCCAAAGTTTTGAATTTTTGAATGTTGACCTCACATTCGTGTTCTGTGCCCCGAAAACCCCCTCTTACTAACTTTTATATAAAATCTACCAAATTAAAAGCATTTTCAAAATTTGAGTCAAATTTTAAACCCTAATTTATATTCTTCGTTATTATATTTTTTCTTCTCTCTCATTTTGTCACCAACCAATTCCTATATTTTACAAATATAATTCTAGGAACCTTTTAGGTTGGACCCAGGGTTAAAAGGTCCTTAATGGTTAGGGTCCGGGCTGCACACTTTAAGTTCCTTAGGGTCCGGGTCCGGACCCGAACCATTTAAATTCCTAAGGTCCATCCGAACCCGAACCCTTTAATTTCTTACGGGTCGGAATCCGAACCCGGGCCCTTTAATTTTTCAAGAGCCTAGGTCCGCACCCGGACCTTTTAATTGTTTAAGGGTCCGGGCCCGGACCCTTTAAATTTTTGAGGGTTCGGGTCCGCACCGGACTCTTGTTGGGCCATTTACGTCCCCGGACCCTTTAAAAATTATCCGTTCCGATCCATGGTAAAGACTTTCAATCGCATTTTTTCTAAAGATTCAAACATCAAAAATGGAAAAATGACAGAGATAATAAAAGAGAGAAAATATGAGAAAATGAAATATAACAAATGTACCATTTTACAAATTCAATTATTTTGTTGAAAATTTAATTCTTCCGTGAAAAAGTAATTTTTTTGGTCGAATATTAAACTAGTTGATTGAAAATTCATCTTTGTAGGTTGAGAATTCAACTATTTGGTTGTAAATGCAAATGTTTGGTGTAAAATTAACATTTTTTGGTTGAAAATTCGATATATTTCGACTTGAAATCTTAAGCGTTTTATATTAAATTAAATATGGTGCCCATATGTGGGTAATTGTCAAATTGGAGACAAACTTGACGTCCCAGTAATATAACATCAACTTAGAAACTCGTACTGATTTTTTTTTTAAATTTAATAAATAGTTATTATCATCCTCTACAAAATGGACATTTCTTTTTTTTTTTATCTGCGTTCCTACTTACTTTAATTTAATAAAAGAATACCCCAAACGTCAGTACCGTACGGCGTCCCAACCTCACTTTGCACAAGGATAAACTGTTTTTCTCCCTTTTTTTAGACAGTAACCTGAAAAACGCTTAAAGTATCAAGTTTTTAAACTTTAGATGAACATAACTTTAATTTATGTACATTTTTCAAGTCAAATAAATAATATTGTAAACATCTCAAAGTCTGTCCCTCGATTTTTGTCATTTCAGACGTCATTACCGTATGTCTTTTGTTCTAGTAAAATATTGTAGTTACAATTGAGTAATAAATACAGAAATATTAAGCGTATTGTTCAATACAAGATTCTATAAAATTGAGCTTGAAATATTAACTCTTTTTTGTGAATCCGATATTAAAGCTGAAAATTGCATTTTGACAACAAAAACATCATTACCGTACGTGAGTTAAAAACCAGTTTCGGAGTGAAAAAAAATTATAAAAACCATTCCGTTACTTGCTCAGCGGTGTTTTCTTTCATAAGTAGGTGACTTTTTATGATTAAAATCTGTTATTTTTTTATAAATATTAAAAAAGGCTAAACTTCGTCAATTTTCTCGCATCATTCCCGTATGGTACAATAGAGGAGTGTACGACTGCTTGCTTATATGCTTATATATGTTTGTTTTCTGCTTTTCAACCTCTATTTATAAATATACAGATCTCAAGAATTGAGCTAAATAAGTTAATTAGAATGTGTTACAAATTATATTGCCGCACAGGTAGGTAGATTTGTTATTAATAATATACTGTATACTTTATGTAATTTTTATTTACAATTGTGACAAATTAATGAATTTTGTAGGTTTCAAATAGCCAGTCTCAATCGTCTCAATAAAAAGTAGAACTTCTCTGGAAGTTGAAAAAAAAATAATAATCTATAACAGTTAAATATTTCGTTTTTCCTAAATGGTATGCGTTACAGTATTCGCTTTTGAACTTTTTAAAAGCTCGTGCTCTCTTTCATCAAACTCCCAACTTCAAATCCACTTTCCGTATTTCATGTAAGAATTTCATTATTATTTCTTATTTTCAAAACTGACTCTTTTGGATTTCAAATTTTGAGATGTAATATGATCGATTTCCGTTATGAAATATTCAATTCCTAATAATAATGTGATTGCCACTGTAGGTGCTGTAGGAGCTGCCGACGAGCCGACGGTGAGTTCTATAAAAACGACTAGAATTTGTACTGACCGTAGCTGAAAATTCTAGTCGTTTTTGACTGAATATAATACGACTGAATTTCAGTGAAATTCTTACTACTTCAAGTTTAGAGAGAAAATAAAGAGCTAATTTGCTGTCATTTTAAGCCCTTGTGGGAAGTACGGCTGGATTCAGGGAGTGTCATTAGTCGAACTATTAATTTTGAGATATAAGGCTGAAGGACACTTACGAGCTGTCGGCGAGCCGAAGACGAGTGCTAAAAAAAACGACTAAAATTTGTAGTAACCGTCGATGAAAATTCAAGTCATTTTTCGAATGGATAATTTAGCGAAATGAGACTTAATTTCAGTGAATTTTTTACTACTTCACGTTAAATGAGAAAATAAGGAGCTAACGTACTGTAATTTTTAATCTTTGTGGGAATTATCCCTGGATTTAGGGAACTTTATTAGTCAATATATAATGTCGAGATTTAAAACTCGCTGATGGACACTCTCAGAAGCCGTCGGCGAGCCGAAGGCGAGTGCGGAAGTAAATTACTGAAATTCGTACTGAACGTTTCTAAAAAATCCAGGCATTTTTGACTGAATGTAATACGACTGAATTCCAGTGAAATATCACTAATTATTCAAGTTTACAGAGAAAATAAAGAGCTAATGTACTGTAATTTTGAGCCTTTTTGGGAACTATCGTTGGATTTAGGGAGCGTCATTAGCCGAACGATTAATGTCGAGATATAAACCCCGCTGACGGATGCGCTACTAGTTCGAATAGAATTTACTATACGCAAAGAGGTCTGTACCCAGGTCGCGGCAGCTGGAAAATGCTAAGCCACATTCCTAGAGCGCACGGTATGCGGGCGGTATTGCACGAAATTGCCGCACTCTGTACGTGTCGTTCTCCGGCTGTTCTCTCCTTTCTCTGCAGGGATACGGCTTTGCTTTTCCTAGCTTTTCGGCCAAGGGGGTGAGCCTCGTGAGCCCGTGAGCGGCGCCAGAAGGTTCACACCACCCTGTATACACTTCTCTACTTCGCTTGAAAAACGCTCGAGGAGCTTCAACATCAGTCAAGAATCCACTCTACTTTTGGAATGCAACCATTCCTATGGAAAAACTGAAATTTCCCTTTCGCGCACGATTGAAAATCGCTTCATCTGATCCCACTCGTTGAATTCTTACGACGCAGAACTTTTCGAGTTTTGCTAGTCGAGGAGTCATATTTCTTCAAAACATGTTGAACAGGCAATATGTAGGAACTGACTTCCTATCTGCTGAACTTACTCGAGACCTCTAGCCAATCTAATTTATCCTCGACTTTTATGAAAAGATACGCTTTCTAAGAATATTTTGTATGAAAGATGAATTCTTCAAATTTGTATTCATTCTTAGTTAATTTTGTAAAGAAGAAAGCGCTTTTTATTCCATTAGGTTATAAAAGAAAATCTTACATCGACTTCAAATGAGGCACACAGGATAACAACTAGGTAAACAGGTTGTGTGCCCGACAGATGATTTTAAATTTCCGGTCTTTTTCCAGGCAATTGTTAATTTTCTGCGGTCAATTTAAAAAAGTTCAAAAGATTGGAATGATTTCAAACGATTTTTTAAGATTTCAAGAAATATCTAAAAAAAAATGGGAAGCTTCTGATTTGGAACAGAGAATTTTGTAAAAAAAAATATAATTCTTAGTCGGAACATCAGATAATGTTTAGTCATCAGAATTACAATTCTGATTTGAAATAGAGAACTTTGTAAAAGAACTATAGTTCTGAGTTTGGACAGGGTTTCTTCTTTAATTTCCTTCTTTTAGGTCGAAATTAAAATTAGTTTTCAAAATTCTCATTGCATGTCAAAAATTCCCTGTCCCATAATCTTGATTATAATTCTTCACGCAAATCCCCTCTTCCGAGTCACAAATTCAGGAAAATTGTTGGTGGAAAAAGTTAATACAAATACCGAACAAAATGTTGATTCCTTCTTTTTTCTTATATATTTTTGGAAACAACTGTTATAAACAAATTATAATATCAAATAGTGAACATTATGGATTGTTTGTTTTCAAAGTAATATTTCGGCGCTAAAATTACTTCATTTTATCGAAAAGGTCATTCGATATCATTTGTTGAGTTCAAAATAAATCTGTATAAATAAGGACACATTACGAATTTTATAGATAGAAAAAAAAACTTTTTTTATTGGAAAATTAAGAAAAAGACTATTCTTATCTGCCTATGGATATCCAAAATATTTATTTATATAATTTGGTACTTACATTTGTTTATAAAATTAATGACTAGTACCATGATCAAGTAATACTTTGTCGATTAAACCAAGTGATTGTGTCGCCAAACTATTACTTTAAAAACGAACAATCCAAAATGTTCACCATTTGATATTAGAATTTGTTTGTAGAAAATAATATTAATTATCAAACATTTTTTGCTTCCACACATCTTTACGCATCAAGTCCAAGAGATACTGCACATAGAAAATTTGTTTACAAAAGAATAGAAGAAGAAAAGAATCGACATTTGCTCGCTATTTGCATTAACGTAGAATTTTAAACAATAACTTCCAAATTTCATTTTAAATTTTTCGAAAAAACAAAATCAATTAAGAATTGCGTCTTAAAAGTTATTTTGAACTTGTTCTATTTCGCTTTATTGTGCACAAAATTATGCGGAATCGAAATATATACATTTAAAAAAAGAATATGCTTTTGAGCGAAAAATTGAATCAAAATTTCATTTTTATTTTTCAAGCTCCTTTTTGATTTTGTTGTTGTTTTGAATTGCATTAAAAATTCCGATAAATTATACACTACACCTGCAAAGATCATTCAAATTCAATCAGCTGATTGGGAGATATGGTATTTTAACAAAAGTCGGGTCTCCAAATTAAAAATCATGTAACTCCCTAAATTTTCAAAATGTTGGAAAATCAGTTTAAGCATACACTTCACTCACCGAAGACTAAAGTTTCACCAAGTTTTATCAGAAGTGCTAGACCGCCCAACAACTTTGATATTCAGAAAATGGATTGACGATAAAATGATATTCTTGTTTAAAAAAGTGACTATACTAGAACTGTCAGGAAAGTATCCGACTTTGTGCTCTAACTTTGTACCTAGTTGTGGAATTGTGAAAAACAGGTATTTACCATTTAGGGGGACATCTGTGAGGCCCCCTACTAAGTAACACGGACCTGCAACTCTAGTTGACTAATGTACACAGCAGCGTGAAAGTCTAACCACGTACGCGTCGAATTTCAGGATGACGGGATGCATCGAAGAAAGTGTGTGCAATTAATTTTGCCAAAAACTTCGCCGTTCATGTTCGGAAATCATCGTTATGATTCAGAAAGTGTATGCTGATGGGTCTGTGAGTGATTCTCCAATTAAATAGTGGTTTAACCTATTTAAAAGTGATCGTGCTCAAGTGGAAAGTGACCGTCACTCTGACAGGCCACCAAAGGCCAAAAAACCTCAAAATGTGGAACAAGTGCGAGTGTTAATTAATAGAAATATTTGTTTATTAGTGAGAAAGATAGAGGAGAATCTTGGTATTCCAAAGATTATTTTTTGGGAAATTCAAACCAAGGAAACGGCTTAATTTGAGGAAAAGTGAAGACTGGTTCTTCACCACGTCAACACACCTGCCCATTCAAGGCAATTCAGCAATTTCTGGTGAAACACGACCTTACACCACTTTCGCAGCCTCATTCAGTCCTGACCTATCTCCCTGTTATTTCCAGCTGTTTCCCAAATTTAAGTATCATTTAAAAGGAAAACGATTTCAAGACCTAGAGGAGTACTTTGAATCGGATATCATCGCCATTGATCAGAATTAACTCTTATTCCTGGTTCAGTACCAGGTCGAATTATTTCCGGACAGTCCTCGTAGTGATTTTTTTTTAAAGTAACTAAAAAGTGATATGTGAAAAATGTGATCTAAATGACTGTGCGGCAGCCCCGAGTAAATCGAAAAGAGCGCTGAAGAAAAGGAAGCTAGGATAGAATATTGTCTCTAATAAATAATGTGTCTCCAGTCATCAATGTCCAAAGCAATATTTCGCGACTGCATCCAGCAGCTTAGCCGCGTCTACACATTGAAAAATTTGATGCATCTGCGAGCTCCTTCGATACGGAAGAGTAATAGCCGTCCAGATTTTCTGCGTGCCATTTTTTATTTTCAATGAACGACGCTTCACTTCCTTGAAAGTGAATTCAGTCACCCAGTAGACACCTATGTAACCATACTCGTGTATTAATACATCCAATGTATGTATATGTATACATACAAATACAAGTACAAGTATCATATCCTTGTAGGAAACTGGGGAATGGGTTGAAAGTCCAAACACGAATCTACTTCCATGGACCAGCCGACCTACCCTAACTTCCCCGCCCCCACCCCCAACTTCTAGGTCCTTCTTTTGCCGTCCAGTATCCTCAACCCCAATTCACAATCAGCAGACCCATATAGCCGCGCGAGAGATTGCTCCAACAAACTGAGAATTTCCTACTGTCCTGTGTCTTATAGTCGCAATATATCCCTTACATCCCAAGGGCTTCCTAAACCATTTCGCTTCGAAGGAAGATAAATTCTGTTCATTTATGTTTGTTTTAGATCATTTTTTTTCTTTTTTTAATTTTGTCTTGCAAGAACAGGATACCTAATCAGATCCAATTCTAACTCTAATTGGTAAATAATTCTTACATATGATTTTTAATGTATTTGATATTAGCGATTAATTAATAGATAATTATTGAAGAATAATTATGGAAAACTATTTTTAATCCTTTATTATGACAGTTTAATTATAATTATATGTGTTTATAACATATTTAGTGTAAATTTCACTTGGTAGTAAAATAATTAATATTTAGAATGGGTTTTTCGTAACAACTCTTCAATAATTAATCAATAATCAATAGCTATTACCATAGAAATTAAAAACTATATCTTAATTTTTTGTTCGAAGTCTGCATAAATCTACATTTTGTTTTAAATTATTCGAAATATTTAAGAGATTTTAATTATTTCTAAATCATTTCAAAACTTCTAATCTTGCGAAATTCGCAAATTTTGCTTTAACATCTTTTATATTTTTTTCAAAATTTTAGGAAATCCTTTGAAATGTTTTGAAATCTTCTTCAATTTTCCTCTAGAATTCATTTTTCACAATAAAAACCCATACGAATTTTCTAATGAATATTTAAGAAACTTTTTTATTCTTTTGAAATTTTTCAAAATTCTTAAAACCTTTCTGAAATTTGTTTTTGAAATTGAAATTTGTTTTTGAAATCATCGAAAATCCATATTTTGTTTTAAATTGTTTGAAATATTTTCAAATTTTTAATTATTTTTGAAAAAGGCGAATTTTAAACAAAATAGTCGAATCTACAATAGAAAAAGATTATTTTTTAACCATTCGCATTGTTAGCTAAAAAAAGCGGAAATTCTAACCAAAAGAGATGAATTTTCTACAGATTAGTTTAATTCTTTAACCCAAAAATATGAGTTTTCATATTGTTCACAATATCCAATGGATCAAAAGGATGCAAAGTTTGGATACATATATTCATGATCAACTTGATTCAAATTTCGAGATCAATTATCTGTCATAAAATTTCAACTACTTAACACATTATAAAATTATTCGAACCTCTTACCTCAATGATGGTCAATTATTGATGATCGTTTAAAATGAAATTGTTTATCAAGTTTCGAAAAAAATCATTTACTTAGCTTCGATTATTTAAATTTATGATTATTGAGGTTGTGGATGTTTGTTTACAAATGTCAGCAAACCTCGCCTTAAAATTGTTTTCCTTGATTTTCATTAATTTTCTAAAGCGAATATTGAGTTGGAATTCTAGATCAAAATAGCTGCAACAATTTGATACACCAATTTTTAGTTTGTTTTCTTTCATTTCAGAAAAAAAAGCATTTTGCACTATAGATCTTCTCTTGATAAACTTTTCTAGTCATTATCGGTATTTTTGGTGATTCTGTGGTATGCATGGTATTCATTGGCTGAAATCAGAGCAGTGGAAAACGTAATAAAAAAAAACTACTGAAAGGGAATGTTTGAAAAATTCTATACATAGAGAGATCGAGCTATCAATGATATCAAACGAACGTAAGCAATTTGGCATGAAAAACCTGTATAAAATTCACGCAACTGAATTTATTTATTTAAATTAAAAAATGGGTTTATTTAGAAAAAAGTAGTTTAGATTCATTCAAAAACAAAGTTTTTTTCAATTTTTAATGGTTCAAAAATTTGATATATGGCCAATTCCATTTAAATCATGCAAAAATTAAAACGTATGTGTAGGTTGGCAGAAATAAACCAAATAGTCGAATTTTTAATCCAAAAGAATAAATTTTCAACCAAAAATGGTTGAATTGTCTTACTAGGTTCTATTAGTTTACTTGGCATTTAAGCGAAAAAATAAAAAAAAGTGCAAAAGGGGAAGTTTGTTCAAAACAGAGAGCAAAAGAGTGTAAATGGATTTAAACCAGGGACCAGACCGAAACATTCGTTCCATTTGATTACTGACAATTAAACCAAATAGTTTTGAATCAATTATTAAGGTAATTTAAGATATTATATAATTTCGTCCAAATCTAGAAATAGCAGTTCGAAGTTTAGTGAAAAATTATTTTTTTCTATTAATAACGAAATGGAACGAAACTTTCGGTCGGGTCCCTGATTTAAAATTAAATGATTTTAAAAGTTTTCGATTTAAAAATGTTTAGCTGTTAAGGTTTCATAAAATTAAAACTTTAAATGATTCAAAAGATATTAATTTAAAATTTGATTAAATTTTTAATATTCTCAATTAAAATGGTCGAATTTTTTCTTTTTTGAATTTAAATTAATAAAGCTTCATAGCGATTAAAATTGAAACTATGTAAGTAGAACGAATTTCAGAGAAAAACGGGAAACAGTCGATTAGTCGGATTTTGCTTCATGAAGAAATTTTTTTTTTTAAAGTCGAACGAAGTCGAATAAGTCGCACGATCCAAGCCCTATGTTTTTCAAAATACATCCTAATTATTACTTCTTTGAGGAAAAATTTTCTGCAGTGAGATTTCACTTTAAAAAATTCATTAGTTTCCATGTCGGATAAAAAAATCCGAAATACCCCACGATTATTACGAAAATATTGAATTTTGAAAATGACTCATCCATCTTTGAATTCGAATGAGCGGATCATTTTTAAATTTGAAAACGTTCCATTTTTCATATTGTTAGTCCGCAATTTTTTTAAATGGTAGGAAGTTGGAATTTAGTGAGGCTGATGACTATAATCTCTGGACCATTATAGCTGTAATATAGGAATAATTTAACTGGAAGGAATTCCATTTTGCAAGCGCTCGGAACGAAAAAATTCGTTCTCATTATATTAAAAAAAAAATCTGAGGAATGAAGGAGCTTCAGTTTTTGAAAAAGGGAGAAAGTATTCAAAATGAAATAAAAGCAGGCTACCTGTCTCTGAAACAGTATATGACCGCGACTGTGCGACTTTGTCCTCGCGTTTCCTGGATTATCTGATATCAGAGGGGACACTATTCCACTGGGAGGTAGTCCACATAGTCCACAGGATTTTACAGTGGACAAATAATAATAATAAACCTCTAGGAAGCTTTACTTTTTTTTCTTCAACGTGGCAGGATTTGTCCCTTTTCGTTGCCGATATGTCGATTACCAGCTATATTGTTCAACGTTTCCAATCTTTTTAGCATTCTTCTTTAGCGGAATTAACTCTAAATAACTTGACCATATGCCTTCCTTATGTTATTTTATTAGGAGAGCCACAAATGTTTTTCTTCATTAATAATTTTGCTAATAAACCCGCGATTTCGTGAAGTTTGAAGAGTGAGCAACAGGGTGGTCCATAAATACACTGGAATGTTTTTTCTCGAATTTTCATGCATATTACCCCAAATTTTTTTTAATCCAAAAAAATACACAAGAGTTCCCTCTCGCTTCGGAAGAACCGCAGGTGCACGAGTACGCAGTCGAGTATATTGCGCAATATTATGGAAGCGGTTCAGGTGGCTCTGCAAGGCCAGTGCGAGGCAATCTCTGAAACTGCTGTTATATCGGATCTCTTGTGTAATTGCACTTTTTTTGGTTCAAAAAAATGATATTTAGAGGTTCTGCAAGTCCCATAAAGTGTAACGCGTACTTCCAATAAGAAAAGAGACATTCTTGTAAATTTTATTCAGAATCGTCAATATCAGGTGAATCGAGAATTTTTTTTTAAATTAGCTATAGAATACAAATAAATTATTAATTTTCGAATATCACCCCCCTAAAACTGTTCTATAGGTTCCTGGAAAACCCCCATAAGTGAAAAATTGAGCTTCCCGTATTTTGGGCGCTAATTATAATTTTTTTACGATTTTTAAAAATAAAAATGGTTTCTAATATATCAAATATTGCTTTCTATTGATAATTATATGTTTAAATAAATTGTTTATATAACTGATTATTGTTTTAAGCCACTTTCTCTTAGAATGTAGCTAGAAAGTAAGGGCTTTTTCAACCTATTTTCAACTTTTCAGTTAGATCGAGGCAATAATCAATTGAATGTATCCCATTTTTTAATTATGATGAGTTAATAATTAATTAAAGTGAACAAACGTAATTGTTTTAACAATTTATTATTTTTGTTAATAATATTCTCTTACAATAGTGCTAGGTAGTTGTGGTTTTTTCTGAAATTTTCCAATTTTTGTCTACTTTTTATTTAGAGTGCGGTAATAATTATTGGAATTAAAAAAACATAACGGTTTGAACAAATTATTATTGTTTATAACTATCTTCTCCTATAGTAATGCTAGATAATTGCGTTTTTGTCTAAAATTTTCAACTTTTTGTCCACTTTGTACTTAGAGTGAGATAAGAATGAATGCAATTTAGCAAAATCATAATAGTTTAACCAAATTATTATTGTTTATTACTATCTCCTCCTATATTAATGCTAGAAAGTTGCGGCTTTTTCGGAAATATTTAATTTTTTGTCCACCTCTTACCCAGAAAAAGGTAATAATTAATTCAATTTAACAAACCTAATTGTATAAACAAATTATTATTGTTTATGACTGTCTCCTCCTATAGAAATGGTAGATAGTTGCGGTTTTTTCGGAAATTTTTTTATTTTTGTCAAGTTTACTCTTAGCAAGGTAATAATTAATGCTATTTAACAAACATAATTATATATTCTCTTAAATAATTGCTAGAAAGTTACGGTTTTTTCTAAAATTTTCAACTTTGCTTTGGCTTTTTAGTTATGAACAAATAATAAATAAAGAATAGAGCGAATCATATTTAAACCATCTGTTTTATGAATATATTTTTCTGAGTATATTCTTCTGAAGGAAATAAGATATATGAAGTATTCTTTAAATTTTGTATTTGGATCATATTAAATGCAAATTTTCCTCGAAGTAGTTACTGAGAGTCTTTTTGTTTAAATTAATATTAATATTTATTATTTGATTCTTAACTAAAAAGTGAAATAAAGGCTGAATATTTCATACAAAACCCGCAACTTTCTAACGTTACTATAATAGAATATAGATACAAACAATAATAAATTGATTAAACAATTATATTTGTTAACTGGCATAAATAAGTAAGTAAGAATACAGATATAACCTTACTAAGTAAAAATTGGACAAAGAATGAATATTTCAGAAAAAAAACGCAAGTTTCTACCATTATTTAATCACAATGTTATTAAAAATAATAGTTAATTGTTCAGAAGATTATGCTTGTTATCCTGAATTAATTATTACCTCGCTCTAGGTGAAAAATTGACAAAAAGGGAAAATATAAAAAAAAACTGCAATACTGCAGCAATACTACAGGAGAAGTTATATATAAAGAATAATAATTTGTTTGAACAAATATTTTTCTTAAATTGCATGAATTGTTACCTCACACAAAGTAAAAAGTGGGCAGAAGATTGAATATTTTAGAAAACAGCCGCAACTCTCTAGCATTATTCTCAGATAATATTATTTAAAATCATAATAAATTGTTTAAACAATTATTGTTGTTAACTTGAATTAATTATTACCTCACTCTAAGTGAAAACTTGACAAAGAGTTCAACATTTCAGAAAGAACACAACTTTCTAGCATTAATGAAAGAGAATATTATTTAAAAAAATAATAAATTGTTGAAACAATTATTTCTTTCTAATTTCTTTATTAAAATTCCCTATCCGAGAGTGAACCTAAAATGAAAATTATAATTCTATACGAAATACCTTGTTCAAAAGTCAAAATTATAATTTTTTACAAGAAATCCCTGTCCCAATTGTGAAAATTATATTTCTTTACTGAAATTCCCTGCCCCACCGCAAAATTATAAATATTTTCGAAAATTCCCTGTTTCAAGTCGAAATTACAATTCTTTACTGCAATTCCCTGTCCCAAACTCAAAGTTATAATTCTTTGCTAAAATTTCCTATCCTATCTTATGTACAAAGGTGAACATTTTAATTCTTAGCGAGAATTTCCTGCCCCAATTGCGAAAATTATATTTTTTTACTAAAACTCCCTGCCCCAACGCAAAAGTATAAATTTTTCAAAAATTCCCTATTCCAAGTCTAAATTATAATTCTTTACCAAAATTCAAAATGATAATTCTTTACTGAAGTTTCCCTTTCAAAGGTGAACCTGTAATTATAATTATAATTCTGTACAAAATTCCTTGTTCAAAAGTCAGAATTATAATTCTTCACGATAACTCCCTATCCCAATGACAAAAATTATATTTCTTGACAGAAATACCCTGCCTCAACTAAAAATTGTAAATCTTTTCGAAAATTCCCTGTTCCAAGTTACAATTGGAATTCTTTATTGAAATCCCCTGTCCCAATACAGAATTATAATTCTTTTAAAACATGCACTTTTCCCAGTCAAAATTATAATTGCTTTGGAAAATTCGCTGTGTCAAGTGAGAATTACGATTTTTTCACATATAATCAATAAGAATTACAATAA
This sequence comes from Andricus grossulariae, assembly GCA_011634705.1. Lineage (NCBI taxonomy): Eukaryota > Metazoa > Arthropoda > Insecta > Hymenoptera > Cynipidae > Andricus > Andricus grossulariae. Next base: position 50,983,233 of record JAABKJ010007545.1, on the reverse strand, counting down.
TTTCATGAAAAATTTCTAGTAATAAATTTCAAAATGTGGGTCGTACTCCACTTTTATCAAATGATCAACAATATCACATTACTGGTAATAAATTATTGAAAGCAGCTCAAATCTACTAAAGTGATTATTTCCAATTTGAAATCACTCGCAAGTTCTCTAAATGAATTATAACGCGAAAGCAAAATGCTTAATCAATTTTGTTGAATCACGACTAACCGTTGGTGAAATCAATCGCAAAATTGAAGTGAATTTTTTTTCGTTCTTCCAATTAGTATCGTTTTCAAATCGACACAACCATTCAGCATCATGGTATGAACTCGAAACGACTTATGTTCACATTCGAGAGCGATGAAGCATATTCCTTTTAAAGGCAGATTTTCGAGATAGGCTTTCATTAAAATTTGTATATAGTTGAAGAGGCAATTTTTTTAGCTCTATTGACGCAGAAAACATTTGAAGAAACGAAATCCTCTCTGCTCTTCATATTTCCTTCATTTCTGGTATAAATATAAAAAGATGCAATACTCGACTCGTGGTATAAAACGATTAGTAGAGACTGAGCGTACTTTGGTTCGTGACTAACTGCTGGATGAAAGGAAGGAAAAGACTAATAAGAAACGAAATTAATATGAACTTTGATAACAAGTTTGGCAAAGGCATGCGAAATTCTTGATTAAAAATTAGCAAGTTTGGTCATAATTGCTGGTGTTTGAATTAAGTATTAATTTTAAAGATAAGCGACGAGATGCAATGAGAACATCATTTTTAAAATAGGATAAACACACTTTTAATGCGTTAAAAATACAAATTTTTAGATTAATTCTTGAATTGCATACAATTTTCTAGTCAATCATAATATAATCAGTAGGGTATACTGAAAAAACTCAAAAATATTAGATTTATTGGTAATACCTCTGAAAAGTTTCTTTGTGGCATTGCGAATAAATCCAGGAGAAAAAAGATTTAAAAAATTTCTCACTATTTGGCAAGTCGATACAAAATTTTCGAATGTTTAATGTTTTGTGCATGAAAAAATGCTTTCACCTTATTTCACTTTATTTTGGGTAAGGCTTATAGAAGTTAATAACCTGAGACGGGAAAAAAGGGAAAAAAATGTTCTCAAAATACAATATTTAAAAAAATGACACAAGATGCAATTTTGTTAATTTGTATATAAAGTTGCCACAAAAAAGGTTTTTTCTTTTTTTTCAATAAACTAAAGAAATGCGTACATACTTTAAGGTTTTAAACAATAATTTTTTCTTTTTTTTAAGGATCCTGAAACATGAGACATTTTTATACAAGATCCGAAAAACATTTTTTGGTCGAAATATGATATTTCAATAAATGACGAAGAATGCAATTTTGTTAATTTATACCTAAAGTTGCAAAATAAATATTTTATTTTATTTTCTTAGGGCGAATATAAAATCCCGAAAAATAAAATTTCCGACACTGTAAAATTCCCGAATTGGAAATTTCCCAAATAATGAAATTTCCGAATAATAAAATTTCCGAATAATAAAATTTGCGAATAGTAAAATTTAATTTTAGTTAGTTATATTTTTCTTAAATTGCATGAATTGTTACCTCATACAAAGTAAAAAGTGGGCAGAAGATTGAATATTTTAGAATAGTTTATGATATTAGCGAATTGGAAAACTCTTAAATCATGAAATTCTGGACAGTTCATAATATTATCGAATCTGAAAATGCCCGAATAATAAAATTACCGACAGCAAATTGCCGAATTATGACATATAAAAACTAGAAAATTCCCGAATTTGAACAAAATTTTATTCCATTCATAAAATTAATTAAATTAAAACAATTAAAATTATAATACGAATGATTTTTTTATTTACATAATAATTTTAATTGTATTTAACATAAGGTTTTTCCACGTGTAATTTTATGTATTGTGAGATGTTATTATATTTAAAAAAAAATATTTTCTTAATTTATGGTGTCGAATCAAAATGAATACAATTATATTACAATTACTTCAGTCATTGCGTCACACGATGGTGGCCCTCTTCAGTTAATTTCGATTTGCTTAGCATGAGATTTTTTATTTTTTATAAACACATCTTTGGTTAATTACTTTTTGTATTCTAATTGTTAAATAATTCTCAAATATAATTTTTAATGTTTTTTTATATCAGCGATTAATTGGAACGGCTGAAAATGCCAAAAAAGAAAATTCCTGACGCTGTGAAATGCCCGAAAAAGAAAATTCTCCAACAGCTTATAATATTATCGAAATTGAACATTATCCCATAATAAATTTTCCGACAGCTTATAACATTACCAAATTAAAAAATTCCCGAAAGAAGATTGCCAAATTATAAAATATCCGAAAATAAATTTCCCGGCCGTATAAAATTCCCACATTTAGGGAAATAAAAAAGTCTCTTTTGGGTAAGACTTATTTATTTATTTAAAATACAATAATGGAATAGGTTTATCAAAGAAAATTGTTTTTTTTAATGTATAATTTTTTGTATTCTTCCTTGAATTTTTTATTAATTTATTGTTATTAAATATGTATTATTTATTATAAAACAATTGTTTTAATTGTGTCAATTCTGTAATTTCCTATTTTCCGGAAATTTACACTGTCAGATATTTTATAATTCGGAAATTTTATTACTCGGGAATTTTTAAATTTTGACAGTTCTATCATCTCGAGAATTTTATATTTCAAACATTTTATTTAAAAAAAATCTTATAACAACGCAAGTTTTATTTTTCGGGATTTTTCATTTGTCTCGATTCATTGATGATTAATTATTAAAGAGTAATTAAAACAAACTATTTTTAATCTTTTATTGCGACAATTTAAATATGATTACATATGTTTATAATATACATAATAATTTTCATATTATTATTTCTCGAGCAACTCTTCAAAAAATAATCAATCATTAATCGCTCATACCAAAAAAATTAAAAACTATATGTAGATTTCTTTTAGATGTCTTCAAAAATCTACACTATGTTTTAGATTTTTCGAAACCTTCACAAGTTTTAAAATATTTTTGGATCCTTCGAAATTCTTAAAAAAGACGAATTATCAATAAAATAGTTGAAGCCTCAACCAAAAAAGATTATTTTTCAACCAATTGCATTTTTAACGAAAAAGGTGAAATTTCTACTCAGAGAAGAATTTTCAAACATCGTTTAAACTGACTCGAATTATTCCTAATTCTTTTTTAATTATGCATAATTGAAAAATTACCTTTAAATCTCATGGTTTCTTTTTTTAAATGTTGGAAATCTTTTGAAATGTTCTGAAACGTTTTTAAATATTCACTTCAAATTAATTTTTCTACATGAAAAATCATTTTAAGTTTTCCCGGAAATCTGAAGAATTTTTTTTTATTGTTTTGAAACCTTTCCAAACTCTCAAGAAGCCTTTAAACTTTTAGTTCGAAATCTTCATTATTCCACATTATATTTTAGATTCTTTCAAACCTCTTCAAGTTTTACATTATTTTCGCATCTTTTTATTTGATTTTTTGTAAACTTTCTAATTTTGCGAAATTGAAAAATCTTGTTGTAAAATCTTGTACTTTTCTCGTATCCTTGTCAAAATATTCTCAAGATTTTAATTATTTTCGAATCTTTTCAAAACTTCTGAATATGTTTTGAAATAATTTCATTTTTCTTAGAAAATTTGAAATCATCGGAAATTATTTAAAAAATTGTCTTTGAATCTTCTAGATTCTATTTTGACATATTTTGAAATCGGTAAATCTTAAAATTATTCCTTTAAAATAAAACGCAGAAATTTTATTGCCAATATCTGTAATTTTGTTGTCACAAAAAAAATTACTTATTTGAACATTTTTATTTACAAAATTGATGGTGCATCAAATTCTTAATCTTTATTAACCGATAAACTACAACTACAACACTACAACTTTAAAAAAAGGACAAGCATTCAAATTTCTTTGTTTTCTCATCACGTCTGATAACAAATATTACATTTTCCAAAAATTTAAATGTGATTCCCGGCTCGATTTTGTATTGCCGATTTATTAAAGGTTATTTCCGGTTTTATTTTACTTCCTGTTTATTTTCCGGGTTTCCCGGTTAGTAGAAACCCTGCGTGATCTTCGGATCCTATGTAATTTTCTTTTTCAATTATTAAATTACAAATTAAAAATTATATATAAAAAACTTTTTTAAAACATTCAATATATTTTTCAGGTTTCCAGGCTCTGTAGCAATCCGACTACAAAAATCGAAATACTGTGAGTATTCTGTAATCTTGAATTTAAAAATTATTTAAAAATTAAAATCTTTTATATAGTAATGTTACGGCATTTCAGACTAGACGAAATTTTTTATTACCAAAAAAATTTGAAAATAATATTTTTTAATATTTGTACGCAAAATCGGATTATCTCGAAACAATCAGTGTTGTGACTAAAAAGTTATTTGAAAAAAAAGTGACTAAAAGTGAGTTAAGTGACTGTGTAGCTGCGCTCAATACAGATAGAAATGAGCGTTAATTCAGGGTACTAGCTTTTTTGCAACAAAAAATTCCAGGACTTCTCCAGGTTTTCCAGGACAAAAACATTAATTTTTCAAGGTACCTTTTTTTACAGTAAAAAGATAATTTTCACGAAACATGCCTCAAAAATCTAATTTTAGACTTAAAACCCCGTTTCTTGGTGATTCCTCTTTTATGTCGGTGAAAAATCACGACGCTACAATCGAAAATATGTTGAACTTTCTCTTTGTTAAGCTTTAACAAGAATTTTTTTAAAATTATAATTGGTATATAATTTTTAAGCTAATTTAAATTTAACTTCAAATAGAATGTATAAATTTTTAACCAAATATTGGAATTTTTAACTAAATTGTTGAATTTTCAACTTACAAAGATGAATTTTCAACCAAATGATCGAATTTTAAACAGAAAAGATTAATCTTAACCAAAAAAAGTTGCATTTTAAACAAAATAATTGTATTTTCTAGCAAACAGCTTAATTCTTAACAAAAAAGGTCAATTTTAAATCGAAAAGGACGAATTTTTTGTCCAAATAGACAAATGTTTAACAAAACAGTTGAATTTTTAACGAATCAAGACAATTTTCAAGCAGAGAGATACATTTTTAAATAAAATGATGAAACTTAAAACAAGCAAAAAATTTTAAAAAGTAGTTCAACTTTCAACCCAAAATTCAAATTTTTTTATCAAAAAGACGAATTGTCAATAAATCAAGCCTTTTCAGACAAGACAGACAACAAATTCAAAAGAACAATTTTCATGTGTGAAGAATGCGATGTACCTTTATGCAAAGAAGAATTCATTGCTTATCATAATCAATAAAAAATTTAAGTACTTTAATACAAAATTACAACCTACATAATTTAAGGTGGATAGTAAATTAAAAATTAGAAAATTCTACATTTTTTGTATGATTTGCTTCCTTACCTGTCACGAAAACATAACTTCTCCCTCCTGCTATTCCAGAATAAAAAAAGTTAAATGAATTTTGAACAATTCTTCCACTCAAAAGTATTTTGTTCAATTTGACGTTTCCTGCCTGAGGTTATGTTCCACATGATGGTTTTCCTATCATAAATCTGTCACTGTTTATTCAATTTTAAGCAATTTTCTTGAATATTCTTCAACTTTAGAACTGATACTTCATTTTCAGTATTTTTTAATGATAATTTACATTTAATTTAATTAAATTTTTGTAGCGGTCTTATGTCGCTGTAATCATGGGCAAATCTTCCCATAGGCATTCCAAGTTATCTTGCTGTAAATCGCAAAAAATCGATTCTTAACTCGCTCAAGTCTTAATTTATAGATACTATAACAAGGCGACCAGATTACAGATCCATATTCGAGGTGAGGCCGGACCAGTGAGAAAAAAAAAGAGTTTTTAGGGTTAGCGGATTCCTGAATTTAGTGATATTTCTAGTGACAAAGCCCATAGATCTAAGAGCTTTATTTATCGCATTCGACCTTATTATGGGGAATATCATCCCCACGTAGCGTGTAAGTGTGTCGAAGCGTGAGTTTTCTTCTAGAGAAGGTTATAATCACACATTTTTTTATGTTCAACGGCATCCTATTTAGGATGCACCTAGAGTGAAGGCGATCAAGATCGTTTTGCAGCTCGATGCAATCCAAAACGGATCAAATAACTTTGTATAGTTCAAGGTCGTAGGCTAAGAAAATAGATCAGCAGAATTTGAAGATGACGCTGATGTCGTTGATGTAGAGGACGAACATGAGGGGCCAAGGTGAGACCCCTGCCGTACTCCTGAGGTTGCATGAAATGCCTCTGAGTAATTATTATCGACACGAACTGTCTGCAATCTATCGCTCAGGTCGCTCGCTAACAATGAGAGCATTTTGTGAAGCTCCTCTTCATGAAACCATACTGTTCCACTGCAATGATATAAGCAGAAGCTTGGTACAATCTGTCTTGCACAATGTTTTCAAATACCTTCGGGATCGCATTGAGAATAGTTATGGGCTGATAGTTGGCAACGTTGTTCCGATTTCCATGTTTGTAGATCGGAACTACCATGCCTGTTTTCCAATCAAATGGGAAATACTCTTCCGCGATAGACTTATTCACATCGAGTTCAAGTAACTTGAGTTTAATCTCTTGCCGGCTAATTTGTAAGTTCAAGAAATCTATAGTTTCCGCCAAATCGAAATAGCGCTCACTAGTGCTAGGATCGGAATATACCGATTTGAAATATTTTGCGAAAAGCCCGGCAATGCCTTCACAGGTGTTAGCATGCTCATCGCCTAGTGAGATCTGATTCGGGATATTGGAGTTTTTGCGTGTAGTATTGGCGTAGGCCCAGAAGGATTCAGGGTTCGCTATTATACAATTTTTAGCATCTGTAATATATTTTTTATAGCAGTAATCGGATAAAGTTTCGCACTGAGCTCTGAGATCTGAGAAAGGAACCAGACCGGGTAGGTAGACGCTTAAAATATTTTGAGAGGCACGAATTCGTAAAACGCGACATATAGGTGTGCATAGAGTGTCTCGACCATCCTCAAAGGACGATGGTAATCATCAGTTCGTAAGAGCGGATCGATAGCCAACCTCACGTGATCAAAACTAAAGATTGTTATGACAAGATCTAAGAGGTAACCGTAGACATTTACGTTTTTGTATTGTAGATGTCTACATGCATTTGATAATAATCCTGTTTGGGTAGGCAACTGGGCCCTCGATCAGGGTTGGAGTTCCACGTGGCATAAGGCATGTTAAAGTCCCCAAGAACGCTGACGGCTGCCTCTGGAAAAGAACATGATACATCTTCTAGGACGGAACACGTATCAACATATTTTTCAAGGCTTGCATTTGATGGAATGTAGAAAACTCCAAATATGTATGTAGCTGTTCCAAATTCTACTTCAATGACAACATGCTTCACCGTATCAGCGTTCGTGGGAAGCTGAACAAAACTTAAGCAGCAGTCAGTGGCTATCAAGGCACCACTTCCACGTAAATTTTCGCTCTTAGACACACTACAGTCACAACGGAAGACATCGAAATTATTGAAACCTAATTCAGTTGAATTTATGTTATTATATAACCATGTTTCAGTAAGGACTATAATTTCAATTCGGCTAAGAGAAACAGACTTTCGCAATAATAGTAATTTGGTGCGTAAGCCTCTGACGTTCTGATATTATACATATAAAGGTTTATCGCCAGCGCTAGAATGTGTGAGAGGGGGTTCACTTACTATCTCACTTGGTGGGGTTGTCCATCCTGGTCTTAGAACGTTCAGTTTGTCCGGTTTTCTCGCCTCATGACTTTCATGACAGTTGGGATCTCGCGCCAAAATACCAATTTTAGATCCTCCTCTCCTGCTTGACGACGAGATTCTAGGATTTTCTTCATTGTTGCAATTTCCTCCAGCTGGGGTTTTGTTTTGTCCAGTGTCAACCAAAGGCTTTTCAGCTTCACGTCGTTCACCAAGTCCCGTTTGACTTCGAAAAAAAATCGGAGCAGAGAGTAATTTTGATTGGAGTCACACGCCTGGATAATGGCATCCTCGGGAAACCCAAAAAGTATAATGTTGTTTTTCCTCAGGATTCTTTGCTCAATTTGGGTTACACAGTGACGTGCTATACGGGTTTCATCTACATGTGGAATGGGAGTGCCCTGATATTCTATAGTGGAAATCGTACCTTCGACTAGCGATATCCTTTCTTATAGGTCTTCAATGGATTTTTCAGCTTTGTCAATCCTCTCGATAGTGTGGTCGAGCTTTGTGGTAAAGACGTCGAATTTGGTTGAGAGCCCATCCAATGCCTCTCGGCAGGAAGAAACTTCCTTAACACTTCCGCCGGAACGTTCGTCTGTCAGGCGGATAGCGTCTGCAAAGTTGTTGCTAGATAAGGATTAGAGGCCTCGAGGACGTAAAAGACGTAAACGTAGACGTAGACTATTGAGCAATATTCATTTTGGAGAAGTTATTGGAAAAACCAAGGTATCCGTCTCCCAGACGGATGTTCCATTAAATAGTTGAAAAAAAAGATGTTCCGTAGGAAGGGTTAAGTTGAGGCTGGATGGATCCGAATGCGCTATTAATAATTCACTCGACGTCTTGGGCTGTCAGAGGTCCTGCAGGTGGCTCAGCAATCATGGGTGTTTTAAAGTGCGGTTTACAGCACTTAGAGAATGCACCATTTTCCAGTGTGCCAGCACATCCGGGCTAATATGGAGCCTGACACCCGAAGCGAAAAACTGCATCAACGACTGTTGATTTGCATCCACCACAGATTACATTCTGAGTAAGTTTATCCTTCGGTCCCATCCCGGCAAGAGTCAACGTACAAAACACAAAGCTTAGAAGTTAGGTTTGCTAAAATTGGCGGTCACGAGAATCTGGTGCTATTAAATCGAGATCTAATTAACAGGAACATTTCACTTGCAATCCGGACACTACTGGTAGTATTTTTGGTCACTTATTTATCACATTAAGTATATCTAAGTTGCAGGAACCGCTTAACTCACATACGCATCAGGTCGAGGGAGGCCATATTCCATTTTGGATTTGAGTCGGAAAATTTACAGTATCGGATATTTTATAATATTGGCAATTTTCTTTTGGAAATTTTTAAATTCGGTATTATCATAAACTCTCGGGAATTTTAAATTTCAGGAATTTTCCAATTCCTGGAATTTTAGATTATCGGCAATTTGCCTATTTATTACGCAAATCAGAACACGGAGCTGGTCCATCTGAACACGGAGCTGGTCCATTGGAACACGAGGCTGGTCCATCGAGACACAGAGGTGGTCGTCCATCGGCACCTGGAGCTGATCCATCAGAACACGTAGCTGGTCTATCCGCACCCACGCTACCTGAAGCACTTCGTGCTCAGTTAACTTGGACGAGTGACCTCCCATCATCATGGTGTTTCTATTATCGTGGCAGAAAAGTTGGGGTGTGATTAGATTGGTTAAATAATGAGCAAAAAGTTACCGAAGTTGGCTTGGAAATAAGAAATATAATTCCAAATTTCATTCTACGCAGAAGTTACCAGATTCAAAACTATCTAGAATTTGAAGAGAATATATTTTTTTGGTGAACGAATTACCTTATGGATACGTTGTAGGAGTTCACAATTCACCATGGAATAATTACTCAAGTAGGCATTGACAAAGCTATCTTCAAATTGTGAACTCTTGAAGAATTCGAAATTTACTTATTTCTTTCTTTAAAAACAATTTGTTGAAGCTATGAAATTTGCTTTTTATTCAGTTTATTTTAAATATAATGAGAATTATGATAAACAAAAATTTAGAACTTCGATAGGCTCACTTCTGTCTCGTATCTTAGTAGAAGTCGTTATGGAGGATTTGGAAAATTAAGTTTTTGTGAAAATTGATTTTGATTTTGATTTTTATGCAACAAACAGGCCACAGCTCACAACTTAAAGCTAACAGCTCACAGATTACAACTCAGGAGGATAGATCAAGTGAGTGAAAATGTGGGGGAAGTGAGGAGGGGGGTAAGTAGATGAGGAGGAATTCGGGGAAGAGAGGGGAAGCAAAGGTTGTGTGGGGTGAGGGGTAGCAGGGGAGAAGAGGGGGTGTAGGTTAATGTAGAGGATGTAGGAAAAGGAAGGAATGGGAGGGGAGGATTGAGCGACGTATTTTTGTCCTAATAGTCTACAAAATCTTTTTTCTTAGCGCATAGCAGCTGCTTTGATGAATTTTTCAGAAATAATTTAAAGACAATTTGAGTTCCGGTTTCGAACCTTTAAAGAACCCTTGAAAAAAAAGGTATGAAGTCATCTTTTGGTGATAAATGCTTAACCGTTCTACTAGGATTCTTTATGCAACTCTTATGATACTTATGAGGAGAGGTCGCGAGACGCGTGTCTGTTTTCTTTCGATCCAATGGGCGATGCACATCTGGCGAGCGCTCATTGTTAGATTTTTAAATAAAAATGCTTCAAAAATTAGAATTAGAACACGCTTCTCTGGAACATGCTTCTTTATCTTTCAGTTCAAAGTCACATTAACGATCTTTCTGATCGTACTAAAATATTCTCATGAATGTATAGAAAATGGATAGCACATTTTACTGTGTTAATCTTTTGAAATAATTTATTTCAAATTATGTATAAACATGTGTTTCTTATGTGTCATAGTTTCGGTCGGGTGTCCATTCCACCTACTTTTTCCCGGGAGAGGAAGTAAGGGAAACAGGGAAAGTGAGGAGTGGCGAAGTTGGGGGGAGTGAGGGAAGGGATAATAGGGAAGTAGAGGTGTGTAGGCAAAGTAGGGGGAATGAGGGAAGGGGTAATGGTGAAGGGAGGTGTGTAGGTGTGTAGGGAAGGGGAATATAGGAAATGAATGGAGTGGGCACAGAGAAAGTGAGGGGAGAAGAATGAATGGGAGGGGTAGTAGGGGAAATAAAGAGAGATAAAGTAAGGGTAGATGGGGAGGCGTAAGTAGAAAAGAATTAGAGAAGAAGTAGTGAAAGTGAGATTACGGAAATTACTGGAAATTACCGAAAATTGCTGGAAAGACCTGGGTTTACAATAAGGAGGTCTGGCTTAAGCACTCTTCCGACATGACCTCGAAACCAATAAAGGTCCCCATTTTCGACAACTTGGATCATCTAGACGACTTTTTGGCTGGCGCTCTTCTCTAGACACCATCTGCTTCGAAATGACGGTCAGCATCAACTGGCTAAGTTTAAAGATTACTCCTCACAGTTATACGGAACCTGCTCGCCGTCCACCCCTGAACTCTCTAGGTATGTCAACTACTTTCTCTCATTCGCTCCCTAATTCAGTAGATTTCTCGAGTACTTTGTCAAACGGGCAGGAAGTTTCCTCTGGGGACACCTCAACCTTTGCTTCTTATCCAGATACTTTTACAGCTACCTTTACAGCTACCTCATACCCCCTTGGAGAAAAAACTTCCCTATCAGACAGTAGCACATATATGAGGCAAATCCGTGCAGCGCACATAAACACTAGATCCCTTTTACCTAAAGGTAATGATGTAACTGACAGCTGATACTATACACCTCTACGATTTGGATATTCTCGCAGTATCCGAGTCATGGTTGCAACCAAACATTCCTGATTCAGCAGTAGTTATTAAGGGATATAATGTGATTCGCGCCGATCGAAGAAGTAACAATGTGATGAGAGGTGATGGCCGGGAGAAATTATACTCTCTCTTTCGCCCTTTTTGGTTGAATCAGGTTATCAATTTCCCAACAAGATCAAATGCAATCTTGGACCTTCTGTTTGTTAGCGCAAACCTCCACATCAGCGACTCAGGTGTTATTGCATTAATTTAGAGTCTAAGAATAGATCAAGTATTTTCCGAGTGGGTAGGGATTTTTAAGCGAGTGGAACAGCAGGCATTCGATGAAGCAGCGAACCTGACGGACTGGAATAGCATCTTAAATTGTAACTCCCTTGACGACAAGGTTGAACTTTTCTCTTTCCTGATCTTAGAACTAATTAGTACGATTTGCGTGATTCGACGTTTTCGAATAGCTAGACCAAAGCCTCCATGGTTTTCGAATTCCGTAAAAAAGATCTCTAGAGCTAGAAACAGGGCGCACTGCAAACGGCGTAGGACTGACTCGGAATCTTGTAGAGCTAAATTTGTGTACCTTCTGAACATAGGCACGTATGCTCCTCTAAACATGTTTGGGAAAAAATTATCTATCGGGGGTATGGTCTGGACAACAACAGCATTCATGGGGTAATTTAATACCGGACCCTTCCGGGATTAATTATTTTTACATTGTCAGCATCTCACCGGCAGAGGACTCAGAATCTATGCTTCAGGACTTACGAGATTTGACAAACAAATTTGAGTCACAGCAACTGGATCAGACGGTATTAACAGCTCATCGATTTATTTGTGCCTACCCTCCTGTCTTCCAGTACTGTTAGATATAATAAACACCTTCTTAACAGTATAAGTGTTCCCCTCTGCTTGGAAACTAGGCATTGTGTGTCCATTGCCAAGATGCGAAAGCTCAAGTTCTTATGAAGAGCTTCGCCCAGTCACCATCATACCTTATCTCTCAAAAATCTTGGAGAAGATCTGTGTACCGCAGCTAACCTTCTTCGTTAACAAAAACGGGTTCTTATCTTCTTGCCAGTCGGGCTTCAGGAAGAGGTTCTCTGCTGAGACAACACTTCTCCATGTTTCTGATGAAATAGGTGAGGCGTTGGACTATTCTGAGGTAATCTTTATGGCACTGTTAGATCTCTCCCGTGCTTTTAAAACATTGAACCATGGCTTACTCTTGGCAAAGCTGACGTCGATAGGATTATCAGAATCCGCTCTATGTTGTTGTAAGGGTTTCCTTTCGAACAGAGAACAATGTGTTGTGATCTCTGACTCTGAAACAACCCGAACGTCTCATCGAAGAAGTGTGAATAGAGATGTGCCACAGGAACCAGTCAATAGCCCAAAAATATTTTCGATCTATAGTAAAGATCTGCCAGAGACAATTTTCGAGGTCTTGCGGCTAATAGAAGCGATTGCTCAATGTAGAATAAGGTTCACTATACATATATACGCGGACGATATTCAAATCTATGTGCGATGTAAATTGAAAGATATTGAGAAAGGAGCAGTGGTTTTTGAACGCGGTATTGAATTGCGTAACAGGCTGGGCGGAATAACGCGCACTAGCTGTCAATCCGTCTAAAGCTGTTAATCTACTGATCTGTAAGGTTGACCTCTCTTCAGTATCAACTTCTCGCAGCTTTCCATTGTCTTCAACGCAAAAATCTTAGGGCTGACAATGGACTCATTATGGAGTTTCGAAGAACACGCTGTTAAAAAATTAAACACTACTCACATCCGATTGAGGAAGTTAGGTATATACTTTCCGTCGCTCGCTTCAGCAAAATATCAAATTAATGTTGAATCAATCGTTGATTCTGTCCCGTTTTGATTACGCCTTCACGAGCTATAGGCCTGTTCTAAATGCGCCCTTGACAAAGAGGATACAGAGAGTGCAAAATTGCTGCTTAAGATACGCATTTGGTATTAAAAAATTCGACCACATTTCCTCAGCGTTCGCTGAATCTGGTTGGATAAAGATGGATCAGAGAGGGAAGCTGCATCTCTGTATTTTCGCCTTTAAGGTTTGGTCCAGGGGTGAACCACCATATTTGAGAGAGCTTCTTGTTACTGTGGAAGAAAGACGCCCTCGAAAATCACTTACCTATTATATCTCGCGCTTTGGGCTCAATAACATATTTATCTTGCGCTTCGCGCTCGATAATGTATTTGCCTCGAGCTGCGTGCACGGTCATTGTTCATCCACCGCATTTTTGCATAGGACTTTTAAAATTAACGGTCAAACCATCGGCAACTGTAATTGAGTGATTGTGAATTCTCGTTTGTTAAAGCTCTTTTGGCTTCAACGAACACATTCTCATAACGTGTATCGTGAGAAAGAAAGGTTAAAGGAATATTTTCAGATCTAATTTAAAAACAATTTTTTTATCAAAAATTTTAATGTACCTTGTGTCTTTTTGTCTAAAAATTTGATTGGTTTATTTGTAATGTATTTTTTCACGATTAACACAAAAATAACGCGTCTCATCAAAAAGTGTCTATTGACAAATTGTTAGCTCTTTTTTGGGTGAACAACTTTCATCTATTTATTTTTTTTAGCTTGTGTCGTTGTCCAAAAAATTTTTTGTTCATATTGTAGAGTGATTTTTCACGATTGAAACAAAAACCACGCGTCCTCTAAAAATATGATTCAGAAAAAATTTGAAGATCTTTTTTAAGTGCATAATTTTTGTCCATGAATCTTTTTTTTTTTGTATCTTGCATAGTTTGACCGAATAATGGAATTTTACCTTATGTTTTGTGGGGTCAAATTTTTAATTTTCGATTTTCCAAAAAAATTCAAAAAGTTGTTAAGATAATATTGTAGGGCTTCCGAAAAGCAACGTTTTTCTACTTCTGACTTTTTTCATATCGCGCGTTGCTTGGCTTAAAATGTTCATTTTCTAATGTTTTCTTAGATTTTGAAAATTGTATAAATCTGCTAATTTTACTTTTATCAAAAAAAAATCATTGGGATAATTTGTTCAAATTACAGAGTAATATAAATAGCCATACATAGAATGTTCAAACCTTAAAAAAATGGTCTCAAAAATATTGAAAATGCTCTAACTTTTTGAATTTTTATCCAAAATAGCTGGCTAACGAACTTGTTCTTCTCTCTTAGTCCTTAAAAAAGTGTGCCAAAGCCCAATCCAATCTGATAATTTTTTCGAAGGTTATCGTGCCTACAGACTAAAGACAGATAGACAGACACCTTAATCAAAATCGCTTTTTCTGGCTAAGAGGATTTAAAAAGTGGAGATTTGATAAAAACAGACCAAGTCAAATTTCACATAAAACCAATACCGTCTCATTAAGACGAGAAGGTAAAAAAGATATTTACCTGAAAAAAATATAGATAATTTTGCAACATATTTTGTTGGTAATTAAAAATTTTCTATGTTTGAGGGGTGAAATTTATCAGACACAACTGAACGATTGGATGGTCAAATAAATGTAAGGATTAGATCTTTTATTAATAAAATAATGTTCAATTTTAGATTCGTGTGTTTTAAAAATACTTCAGATTATAAATCTGTCCCAATAATAAGAATGAAAATAGAAAAGATTCGAGTTTGGAAAATAGTGTGGAAAAACTGTGGATCAAAAAATGAAATTTCTCGACTTTATTAGAAGCTAAATTTACATTAACTAAAAACAAGAATCTAAAAAGTATTCGAAATTGCAAAAACCTTCATAGTAACGAAACTTAAGAACAATTAGGTTATCGGCATCCATCAAATTTGAAGTTAATTTATTTTCTAATCATTCAAAGTACGTAGAAATTTCGGGTATTTAAAAATACTTCGAAATCAAATCAAATTCAATCTTAAAAATAACAGGCGAAGGATGTAATAACTTTGAAAGAGAAGTGTCTGAAAAAAACGGTATTTTATTTCTTATAACAATAGGTTCTTTCCAAAGTCAGATATCACATTTTCACAATAAAATATCTTCTTACGTATAATTCCATATGCATCAATCGAATGTTTTGTATCTTTTTTCTTTTATTATTTTTAATTTAATTTTGAAGTTTTAATTTTTTAACGATGTCCAATGGAAGACCTCTGTTACGTCAAGGGGTCAGATTTTTCAGCAAGCATAGCTTAGGTATCACTTTGGGATCATGCGCATTGGCAAACTGTTTGTAATTTTTTTAATTTAATTATTGGCTGAGCTGTAGAGAATCATATTTTGCAACTACTACGCTAAAATAACGATTTATCAAATAGACGGGGCCTACTGGAACTTCGGCCATTTCTTGTGGGGTCAATTCCGTAACAATACTGCTTTCCATGTTTATTTTTACTCGGTACCTTTTACCTTTAGATTGATATATTCCACGCAGAATACCACTAGTCTTCAATATTGCAAAAACATCACCATTAGATGCTGCTAATACTATTTGTTCTAGGATTGGCATGGGCCCAAACACATTTTTTTCTTCGCGCACATGAACTGGCGAATCAGGATGGAAAGTATATCTGCGAAATTCGAATTGCCGGCGAGGATTGGCAAGAGGAATAAGCCGAATAAGTCCAAGTTGTCCAAGTCCATATCCAAGTATCTTACAATCAAGATTCCTGGCAATAGAAGGCCTTACAGGAGAAAACCTTGCAGATGGAGACCTTGATCTGGCACGTAGAAGAGGCTTGGGCTCGGCAAGAGACCGAGAAGAAGAAAAATAAGGCTGCCAATGACCCGACCGGCGAGTATGAAGCCCATTTCCATTAGAGTTATAGTTGGATTGTGAACTTAATTCTGAAAAAAAAATTCTGTTACTACGCAATTCTCCCTTTGTTATCCGATGTGTATTGAGTTGTTGAAACAATCTTTAATCATTCTAAAAAATTTTTGATCTCCCGCAATGAGGGATGCAAAAAAATCCTAACACTCTTAGAGGTAAATTCATACCGGTGTCCCTTGGATGGTGATTCTTGCGAGCTTCTAAAGCATATCATTCTCTGATGCGTTGCAAGTTAATCGTAAAAACATTGGTGCAAACCAGTTTAATAATTTAGGAAATTTTTAGATTACCTAGAGTCTAAATTTGAGCGTACACAGTTGGAGGTGTACCATGCAAAGACGTTCAGATTAAATTCATACTTTTTTCGGGCAAACACAGGTAGATTTTGAAAAAAAATAACAACAGGGGTACAATGTGGAATAAATCGGACGAATTTTTATTTTCGGAAGACCGAAAAATTTTAATAAAATAATTATAGATGTATTTCTTTCTCATATTTACCTATAGAATTAATGATGACCGTCACAAATAAAAGCAAAGTATAAACGACCATCATCTTCTTCAATTAGAGGACAAACTGTAGTTAACAGTGTATCTCATAAGTATTCCACACCTTCAATAAAGTAAATAATGTATAAGCTTGTCCGTCTGAGATTTTTTTTAAAGATTATTATCGTATCAGATTTTATTTATATTTTATCAGTCAATCTCGAGGAAAAAAGATTATTTACTCAGTTCGCTGGAACTGACGTCACAATTTATATAATCTTGAACGTCTTGTGTCCAAGGCCGTAGCCACAAACATTTTTCGGGGGGGGATTTGAATTAGGAAAAAATTTCGGGGACGGATTTGCAGCGGCACACAAGAAAGTATATGTATATTATGTACATGTATCTAATATAAGTTCTACAAAATATTTATATTATGTTATATGAATTTATTAACATTCCTTTTTTATCAACCTAACAAATAATAAAAAAAGTGTCCTATGAAGAAAGTCTTGATATTTACCTCTCACTCATGAAGCACTTCTCAATTACTAACATGCTAGAACCGAAGTAATTTAATTTAATTTTGGACAAATATTTGATTGTACCGTATTTATACATGCTTTATATGTAAAAAGGATGGCGAAATTAAATGAAATTAAGCAAAGCAAGCTAGAATGTCATATTAAGTAATAAATTAAAGAAATATGCCAGAACATTAATGATCTTCAAAAACGGAAGTCAAAAGCCTGAAGCCCCTAAAAGATATAGAAAAAATGTTGTTTACTACAGTCTCGATATGTTTTTTCTCGCACTTTTCGCCGATCATAAATATTTAAAAAAAAAAATCGACTTTCAAAAGTGAACGTTAAAGATAACTTCAAATGGGTCGTTACAGTAGACACTACATAAATGATCCATGTAAAAATCGGCTATCCCTAAAACGTACAAAATTATAAAAAGCGTGTCGTCAGTTTTAACGAACTTCGTCAATTCTTTTTTTCTTGAAGCTGAATACTGAAATATAAATAGAATCTCGTACGATAATAATCTCTAAAGATTATATTTCAATATAATATCAGAAGGATAGGCTTGAGGCACTATTTACTTAAATGAAGGAACATAATACATATTATTACACTGTTAACTACTGTTTGTCCTCTAATTGGAAAATATAAAGAGCCTTTATACGCTGCTCTTATTCTTGGCGGAAACTTTTGATTGTATATGTAAATATAACAATGTAATACATCTATAATCATTTGATAAAACATTTTTTGGTTTTCCGCAAATAAAAATCTGTCGGTGGTAATCCTTATTCTATCCCAATTGCTATTTTCTGAAAAAATCTATCTGTTTGTCCAAAATGATTATTATGAATTTAATCTGAATGTTTTTCGATTGGATCCGGAATGTGTGTCTTATAAAAAGTAAGAGTACATCTTTGTATGGAGCAACATTACCTGTACAAACTTGTTTTAAATGAAACAATATTGTCGCTAATTTTTTAGAACTAAGTTTACATTCCGACTGTAAACCTAATGGCGACTGTACTGATACTCCCACCCAGGGCGTTGGAGGCCTTCTTCTTCGCGTCACATATCTCAATCTCCTGCCGGCCCGTGTCTCCTGTTCGTCCCAGGTTCTGATCTCCTCCTGCCAGGTCTCTTCGTGCCAGGTGTCCTCCTGTCGGGTCTCCTCCTGCCAGGCCTTCGATTGCCAACTATACTAATAGCTCAAAGGTCATTTATTATAATTTTGGAAAATTGATAAATGAAAAGGTTATGCAGATTTATCTTTGGCTGGTCCGGTATTTTCTGGGACGATTCGGTTTTTGATCAGGATTTTCTTGCAGATGATTGCCTTTTTTCAACGCTACTTTTCTGATTTAATAGAGCTATGTAAGTAGTAGTTCCAAATAACTATTTTACTTTTCTTTAATGAAAAAGAAAAAAGTTGCGTTACTTTGATTTTTTTTTATTTCTGCGCTATTTACTTTATGTGGGGAGGAGGGAAATTACTTTTTATACAGTTGCAGTTGCATTTTCAACCAAGAAAGTTGAACTTTCAACCCGAAAAGTTGAATTTCAAAAACAGAGTTTCTTATAAACTCAGGAAGATTAGTTTTTTTTACTATAAAAGACGAATTTTCAATCCAAAAGAACGAAATTTTAACAAAAAAGTTGTACTTTCGACAAAAGCAGATAACTACCAAAATGGTTTAGTTTCCAATGAAATAATTCAAACGGCAATAAGATAGATCAAATTTCAACGCAATTGATGAATTATCTAACAAAAGACGAATTTTCAACAAAATATATGAAATTTCAACCAAATAGTTGAATTATCAACTAAAAAGATATTTTTTGAACCAAAATGAAATCGTCAAATTTTCACTTAAAAATAATTCTTAACGAAAGAAGAATTTGCAAACATTTTTCAAACTAAGAGGTAGAATTGTTTTAGGGAAGAGTTGACTTTTAATCCAGAAAAGATCAATTTTTAACAAGAAAGTTACATTGGAATCCAGGCAGATGAATTTTTAATAAAAGAGTTAAATTCGCAACCAAAAAGATTAATTCTGAAGCAAAAAGATTAATTTGCTACCCAAAATGACGACTTTTTAACAAAATAGATGAATTTTCTACCAAATAGATGAATTTTCAACGTCTACAGGATAAATTTTAAAACAAAAATGAACCATGTTTCAACAAAATAGATGAACTTTTAACAAAATTGTTAAATTTTAAAACCAAAAATACGAATTATGAACATAACAGTTGAATTTTCATCCGAAAAAGATTTTTCAACAAAAAACTTAATTTTCTACCAAATAATTTAAATTTTCACGAAATAGTTTAGTTAATAACGAAAAATAATAATTTTTTATAAAAAAGTTCATCTTAAACCAAAAAGGTGAAATATGTTTGTTTTTAAAATCAAGAAGACAAATTGTCAACAAAGCAGTTGAAAAAAAAGTTTATTTACAACTAAATACAGCTGAATTTTCAAGTAAAACTATGAATCTTCAACGAAAACAAATGACTTTTTCACAAAGTAATTCAACTTCAAACTTTAAGCAGATTAATTTTCAATCATTTTTAACCAAACAGGGTGAATTTTCTACCAAGAAGTTTAATATTCTATCAGAAAAGACCAATTTTCAACAAAAGTAGGAAAGATACATATTCAGTTTAAAAAATTAATTTTAAAATAAAAAAAAAAACTAATTAAAGAAAAATACATCAATTTTCAACAAAAGACGTGACTTTTAAAAATGAAAAGATCAATCTTTAAAAAAAAAAGAATTTAAAAACAAAAGTTACACATTCAACCAAATAGTTAAATTTTTAACCAGAAAGATTTTTTCAAGCATGGAGAATTATATTCTACCAAAAAAAAAGGAAACAAAAAGAAATTTCAACAAAACACCTAAGTTTTCAACCAAGTATTAGAATTTTTAACCAAACAAGATGCATTCTAAACAAAAAATATTATAGAAGACGTTCCAAGCCAAAAAATGAACTTTTAACCGAAAATAATTAGATTAAGTTGACGGGTTCTATTAATTCAGTTCGCATATAAGCCAAATTCGTAAACCATCTTAAAATTTGTCATTAGGGAACGTACAAGCTTGAGGCACTATTAACTCTAATAAAGGAACAAAATACATATTAGTTACACTGTAAACTGTAGGTTTTTCTCCATTTGGAAAAGGTAAAGGTCTTTTATTCTCTGGTATTGTTCTTAGCAGTTGTTCTTAACTCTATTAGTAAATATAATAATGTGATACATCTGTAATTATGTTAGAAACATTTTTAAGCTCTCCGCAAACAACCATTTTTCAGATTTCATCGACAACTGCACATTTTATCCCAATTGCTATATTCTTCCAAAATCTATATGTGTTTGTCCACAGTGAGTGCCAATTTAATTTTAACTTATTATTAAACTTACTAAAATTATTAAACTGGTCGACACCAATGATTTTCTGTTCAATTCGTAATACATCAGGGAATGATATGCTTTAACATGCCCCAGAAATCACCGTTCAACATCATCGAAGATTTCTTGAGCAGCTCTATATACATCTGATAACAAACGGAGAACTGCAGATTGGCTGGTTTCATTACTTTCTGTACAAAAATAGGTCTAAATTAAACAGTATTGCCATAAGGGATTCATAATATCCCAACATACAAATATCTTTTCAAAAAGAAAAAGTGGATCCTCTATTTCATCTTGCAAAATTAATTTCACAGTCCGACCATCTTCTCGTTGCAAACATCATTCTTCTGCCGACTCTGAGCGTTCTATAGGTGCCAGATCCAAATCTCTTCCTGCCAGGTCTCCCTTTGCCCGGCCTCCTCTTGCCAGATCTCCTGATTATCAGCTAGTTGAATCTGAGTTTGGTAAGCTAGTATAGAATTGCATAACTTGGAATTATTCGGCTTATTCCCTATACTAATACGTACAGACGAGTCGAATTTCGATGATACACTTTTCATCTCTATTCATCACTTCTATTGCAATTGAAAAGAAATTTCTACGAGTGAATGCCACTCCTAGAACAAATTTTATTAACAGCATCTAATGATGACGTTTTTGCAATATTAAAAGCTTCTTCCTAGTGGAATAAATAATTTCAAAGAAAGAAGGTTCGGAGCGCAAATAAACATAGTTGAAAGCTCGTCTTTTTGGTTTGAAAATTCAAAATTTTGGATGACATTTTTTTCATTATTGACAGTACAATCTTTTTGTTTTGGTTGAGGATTCAAACATGTGTGTAATGGTGTATAATGGTGAATAAATAATTAAAAATTAATTTTAATTGAATGTAAAATTATATCAGTAGAAATCTTTAAGAAGGAGAATGTGTATTTGATTTTTTCTTTTTCATAGAGGAAGCTTTGTAATGGGGACAGCTTCCAGAAATTCATGGTTAACCAAGTTGCATTTTCTGGCATCTAATTTTTCAAGATGTATTAATGAAGACATTGTTGACAATAATATACATTTCCTGTACCATATAAAACGTGTTTTTGATTTTAAATTCTTTAAAGATGCACCCTGGCAAAGTGAAAATTCCAATATTCCATCAGGTCCACCCCGTCCTTCTATGCCTAATGTCTGGAGCTTTTTTGCACTTTTTGGTAATTTGCAACGAAGAAATTTTAGTTGCCCTGCACGAAGAACAGGCTTGAAGAATCACATAAGGAATATATATATTTTTACTTAGAACAGATACTGTGGGCCAGAAATGATTAGAATCAAAATACAGCCAAAGATGACAGGTCAAAATAATCTCCTGAATGATCTCAAATGGTAATTCATGTAGAAAAGTGCAACTCCAGTTTCGAATGATCAAAATGTTCAAATGAACGGATATCAGTTGTTTCATTTCTGCAAAGATTCGGGCAAAATCCTCTTCTTTATAGTGACTATGATTCACTTTAATTTGAAAACTTGTAATATTTTTACTAAGATTCATTAACCATAAAAGGATTACTTGCCAAGCATCATATGTACATTGTCGAGTCGCTTTCTTGTGTCAACAACATTTTTCTTCTAGGCTAAGACAACTTTCATGTAATTTTCGTTCTCTGATGTTGGACTTATTTTTAAAAGTCTGATAGTTGACAAGAAATCTTTCAAATTCTCTTAATCACATTTTCTAATTTAATGCGAATAAAATAAGTTAAATGAATTTCAAAATTTTCAAAAAATATAAAAAATTTCTTTCTCACAGATGAAGAAATTAATTCTCCCTATTAAATTATTTAAAAATTCTAAAACCATTTACAAACAACAGCAACAAAATTATATTTAAAACAAATATAGATTCCCGGCTTGAAAAATGTTTATGTCTCCCTAAAACTGATAGGATGCCTGTTCTATATAATTTGAAATTGTTAGCAAATAAGAAGGGTAAATACAAGTAGGGCTTTGCGCAAAATCTTCATTTTTTCATTGAATTTTGAAAACATGAAAAGAATCTTTCCGAGAAAACCACACCTTTTTTGTTTTTTCCAATATTCTAGAAAAAATTCTACTTTCTTGGATATACAAGAAAATGTTGTTGATTCAAACTAATTGTCGTAGATTCAACCAAGTATTTGATTAATCCCAAACATTTTGCTGTCGAATTACCCAAATTTTCTGAGTGTATCAGTTATATGTGTACTAAACCATTTTTGAGGCCGGAAATTTTTTTTAATATAATTTTTTCATCTCATAAACAATGCAAGATATTACAAAAGAGCAAGAGATATTTTTTGTAGAACTTTTATAGATATGTAAACTTCTATCTGAATATTTTTCTACCTCTCATGTGGAAAAGTCAATTAGGGCCAAAATGGGTCCCAGTCAGGTTACCCAACTACCAATTTGACACCCATTTGGCGCCCCAATTACTCCCAGATTGGGAATTTTTGTATGAGATGGTGTAAGAATGAAATTGTCGACATATTCTTCTTCTACTATCCTTATGTCGAACTGCTTTTTCGAAAAACATATCCTGAAAGTATTATAAGAAGATGGGTTTGACAGTCTTTATAAAAAAGAACTATTATTCATTTGCATCTTTACTTAGAATATGCGCGATTGATGCGGTTACTCCATTACGCGTCCTTCAAAAGAACGACAGCAACAGGAACCCAAGGTGGCCAACTACTTCCAGGGAAAAAACACAATGGAGCGCTCGAAAAAACACTAAAAATCACTAAAACTCAAGCATTAAAATGTCACTAATAATCACTAAAAGTTACTAACTTTTCACTAGATTTTACTTTCAAGGGCGCTTGAAAAACACTAGATTTGTGTTAAAATCACTCAAATGGCCACCATGCATGAACCAGGAAAGACTGAAGGCGCTGGCATTGTTTCATGCTACGTTCTGATTGGTCAACACAATACCATGAAAGCGCGCGTAATTGTAAAATGTATAAAAACCTAATCAGAGGAAATAGATTTATTACAGTGAGAAGAATGTTCTATTCGTACAACAAAATAATTGCATTGCTATTTGTGCAATACATTTTTTGCTTGTTTCCATCAAATTTTGTTTTCCATAACAAAACGTTTTTTTAAACCAACGTTATATTTTGTGGAACCAATAACATTTTTGTTTAGTGATAAAAATTTTGTGTTTACACATCCGCCATTTTCTTGAAAATTAAAATTTTGACTTAATTCTTCGTTCAAGTACAAGACTCGTTTTTTAAATAATCCCGCTGTATTTTTTTCAGATGATCCAGTCATGAGTTACGATGCGCACCGCAAAACACTTTTTTTTTGGACCTCTAGCAGATTATAAAACTTGGATGTTTATCGATATTTTTATCTTAAAAAAGTACTGTAATTTCTTGTAATGTGTATTATTCGAACTGTAGAACATTTGTCAAACAGTAATAAAACCTGTTTTCAAAAAAAAATTTTAAACAATCGATTTTTTTGGCCTTGTGACTTACCCTAACCCCTTAATAGTGAAAGGAATCGTTTGACAGTCAATAGTCTGTTTTTCGAGTGTATGTTTCTGTCGTAAAGTTTTCTGTTATACAACGAACAACTTTTTAACTTACAGTAGTGTTATATTTTAAATTTAAAAAATTGTCTTTATATAAAGAATGTAACCTTTTTTTTAACTTTCTAAGTCACTATTGATTGGTCAAGAATTGTCATCAAAAGTTCGTCAATGGGTCATTCCACGTATCTCGGAGACGCGAACAATTACATCAAATACAGTACTGTTATATTCCCAATATAGAAAAAATTCTCTTATAAACAAGGGAAATAATTGTATTCAAAAAATTAAAAGCGATATTGGTAAGTTATTGTAGGTCATAAAAGGTTCTTGAATTGGGCTATCGATGCGTTTTGAAGACGTGGACAAATATATTATAAACGTTAATGTTGTATTCTAAATATTGAAAAAGTTTTTCTCATATCAACAAGATAAAGAATATATTTTGTAAATTTATAAATCGTTATTGCTAGATCATAAGAGGTCATAGAAGGTTCATCAATAGATTATTCAGCGTGTCTCGAAGACGCGAACAAACATGTCAGATACAGTAACTGTACTATTTCTAATATTAACGAAGTTTTTCTCGTATAAAAAGAATACACACATTTTTTTGAAACTTTGCAAATCGGTACTGGTTGGTTATAAAAGGTTCAACTATAGGTCGATTGACGCGTCTCGAGGATTCGCACAAATACACTAGATATATAGGATTGTTGCATTTTGAATATAAAAAAAGTTTTTCTTGTATAAACAGAATAAGCCATTTTTTTGAAGCTTCATAAATCGGTACTGGTAGGTCATAAAAGTTTCAACAATAGGTTTATTGATGTGTCTCGAAGACGCGAACAAAAAAACTACATACCGTATTGTTTTATTTTGAATATTAAAAAAGATTTTCTCATATAAACAGGGTCATATTTTTCTCTAAAATTCTAAAAATACACTTCTGTTTGGTTGATCTCTTTTACTTTTCGAGATATGGTAAACAGAAAAAAATTACACACACACCCACACACATGGAGGGACTCTATGTGGAAGCAAAACTAAACAATTACATACTTGGAATCGATTTTCTGGTTACACGGGATTTTATGGATCACAGTCGGTCCCGTATTTTTCTAAAAATCCCCTATAATCCCTAGATGTGACCATTTTGTACAAGTTTTCCCCTTTTTCCCCATTTTTTTTTGTTGAAGCTACGTTTAATTTTTCAAGAATATAAAAAGAAATCATAGAAAATCTTATGCGAATTAAGAAGCATTTGTGCTTCTTAAATACTCTTGCGTAGTTAAATTAAATCTTTCAAATTGTCTAATAAATTATTGAAAATATTATAAATGTTTTCTGTTAGTCGTTTTTGCTGGTAATTAGTATTTTTTAAAAAGAATTTTAATATCAAATCAAAAAGTTTCGAAGACCTAAAATGTTTTAAACCAGAATCGTCATCAACATTCGCAATTATCAACAACTTTAGATTATGTTAGCATTTTGCACCGGAAATTGTACTTTTAATACAAAATGATTAGATTTTAATTTTTTTTCTCAATAATTCACGCTTTTCGGTTTTTAGCGTTTTTTTACCGCAAATTCACATTTTTAAACAATAATTATTAGATTTTAAAATTTCATAATTTTTTAATAATTTCAGGTTACGTCAGTGTTTTACACCAAAAACTGGTATTTTAAAACAAAAATCATTATAGTTCGAACAAGATTTGCAATATTGAATAGTTCCCGGTTAGATAACCGTTTTTATAGGAAATCGGTTATTTTGAACAAAAATTATTAGATTCCGAAGAACATTGACTATTGTTGGCTATTGTTAACAACAATTATTCTTAAACAAAAATTATTGGATTTAAATCCTATGATTTTTGTTTTTAATAAAAAAAATTTGCAAGTTTGAACAATTTCGGATTGTGCTAGTGTTTTTTTGTCAAACATTGTTTAAACAAGCATTAGATTTCAAAGAAGATTCATATGATTTGAACAATTTTAGGTTACGTTGTTGTTTTACATCAAAAATTGGAATTTTCACACAAAAATCATTATAATTGGAACAAGATTTAGAATCTTTCAACAATTTTGGGCAAATTAGTGTTTTTTTGACAGAAATATCGGTATTTTTAATTACAAAATAAATTATATTTCAAACATTTCAAAGAAGATTCACAAATTTTTCACAATTTCAGGTTCTGTTGATTTTTTACACCAGAAATAAATATGTTTAGTAAAAAGTCATTAGATTTCAAAGAAGATAAAATTTTTTTTTACAATTGTAGGTTGAGTTAGCGATTTTCACCCAAAATATCGATATAGATTTCAAAGAAGACTTACAATTTTGGAACAGGTTAAGGTTATGTTAACGTTTTCACCGGAAATCGGTAAGTTAAA
Source organism: Andricus grossulariae (assembly GCA_011634705.1). Classification (NCBI taxonomy): domain Eukaryota; kingdom Metazoa; phylum Arthropoda; class Insecta; order Hymenoptera; family Cynipidae; genus Andricus; species Andricus grossulariae. The sequence continues at coordinate 50,956,454 of JAABKJ010007545.1, read as the reverse complement.
ATAAAAATCATTGAATTTCAAAGAAAATGTACAATTTGGAACAATTTGTGGTTATGTTTTGTTAATTTTTTGCATCGAAAATTGGCATTTTAATTTTAAAAATCATAATATTTTTCAGATTAGCATTATTATGTTTAATTTTGTTGACGATTTATTCCGGAAATCGGTACTTTTAATATAGAATGATTGGATTTCAAAGCAGATAACAAATTTTTGAACATTTTCAGCTTATGCTCACGTTTTCAAAAGATGATTTACAATTTTTAACAATTTGTTATGTTAACGTTGTTTATCGGAAATTGATATTTTTAAAGAAAAATGCAACGGTTTAATTCTCTATATATTGCACAAGAATAGAATATAAGTATTCTGAAGTTTCTAGATATTAATTTTCATTAATTATTAAAAATATTGTCCTTGCTTTTTTATTATTTTAGATAATAGGTATAAAATGAAAAAAAATATCGTATCAATTAATATTATTTTATATTTCAGTTTAAAAATTGCGTGAGACGCAAAAATAATTGTCACGTGCGTGTTTCTTTTCTAGTTTAACACAGCTTGTGATTTCTTATAAAAGTGTTGCATTTATTGATCGTTGTTCATTACGCTGGTATATTTAAAAGAAAAAATTTCCCCTTTTTCGATGAAAAATTTCCCTATTTTCCCCACAATTGAACTGGTGAGCCACTGTGATCCCTGCTTCATTGAAATTAAAATTTGATTACTCTAAATTTAAAAACTAAACAATTACCTAGAATCGATTTTCTGTTTCTGAGGGATTTGCAAAATAAAAAACTCCTACAGATTATAAAAGAACAGTCTGAAATAGAGCCGACAGATTTTTTTTTTTTTTTTTTGTAATATAAGATTCTGTATTCGTTTAACGATTATTAGGTTGTTTCTCGCACGCCACTCGCAAGTGGCGGTTCACGCCTTTCAGATACAAATTTTAAGAGGCTACACTTTGTTGCGAGTAAATTAAAAGCATAGGTTCGTGAAACAGTTTTGAATCACGCAAAGGTTTCGCCTGGCAATATTTCAAATTTAAAGTTTAAACACTTTAAACGCTCTTCTCTTTCCTCTGTTTGAAAAGTCTCCCCGGACATCCTGTAATCTCACCTTGGAGGTTCTTCTGCCGCTTTCGTCGGTGCAGTTTCTCGCTTATTTTTTTTTTATTCTTTGGCAATTAGCATGCAGACTGTGGTCACGTCATAGCATTGTATGCATTTACAATGAACGACGTTCAGTCGCGTGCCGACAATATGAGAAAAGAGGATTTGAGTCGTTGAGTGATATTAATTTAAAAACTTTGATCAATATTACATTAAATTCACACTTGGATAAACAATCAAGTCCAAGAGGTAGTCAAGCGTCTTTAAGGAAGGGGCTCGTAGGAGAAATTTCCAAATTTCTTTATTTTTCCTAGTTTTTTACCACTGATAGGGAAAACCAATGTGTGCAGGAAAAAATTCGTTTTGTAAAAAGTGTAGAAATAATCATGGAACCTTGGACGGGTATACCAACATTTTATAAATCTTGAATGATTTTTAGTACAAGGTTTCAAACTTTTTAATACTAAATGCAAAGGAGTCTTGTAAGAAATCAAATTCAGTCCATGGATTTAATTTCATCATCGTGCGCGATGAATTGCAGAAAAGTAGTGAATATTTTTAAATCGGTTCAAAAGAATATTGATAAATTCATAAAGTGAAAAGTAGTGCGCTGTTATTGCACGAAGTTGCGATATTAGATTAAAGAAGGCGCATCACAATTTTTTATTACAAATTTTGCCTTTTATTCCATTAATGCTAATTTTTTGACGTAAATAATATAATTTCCGGAAAATATTATTGAATATCATTTTCTCTTTTTCTCATTGGTTGAAATTGAAAAGTTTAATATTTTAAATCAGAAGAAAATTAAAATCCTTTAGATAGATGCCTAATACTATTACTCGCTATTAAACATTTCACCATTTTTTTTTCCTTTCAATTTAAAGAAAATTATGAAGTAATAAAAACTTGTACAAAATGAGTTCCTTCTTTTATTCATTTTTGACTGAATTAAAAAATACATTTTTTCTAGATTTTACTATCTATCTTGTGATATTATCTTGACCAATTCCATTTCAAATCAGGCAAAATTTCAAGAAAAGGCTAGGTCATGTTGTCAGAAAAATTTTTTATTTGGATATATCATTATAGAGTTAAAATAAAGGGACATGTATTTTATATTTTAACCACAAAATTTTTGTTTTTTACAATCATTTGAAGATTACCTGTCAATTTAAAAAAAATGACTTATTTTTCAAAATGCAGTATTTTCCGAAATAGCATAATTATTCATTATTTTCTTTTTTATTCGACGTGCAAATTCTTGCTCTTGCAATTTATATAAAACAAATTTAATTTAAAAATCTCCATAGTTACATTCGTGGTAAACCACTGTTTCAATTTGAAAACATTATTTTTGAATATTCGAATTTTCGCATTTTTAATGGAAATAATGAAAGGTGCAAAAAATTTCCACATAAAAGTTTACACATCTGGAAAATCAGAAAAGTTTCTACAAAAAATTCCTCTTGGTCTTTTGTGATATTTTACACTGTTTACGAGAAAAAATCGAAAAATATATTTAAAAAAAAAACTTTACCGATCTCAAATATATTTTAGCCCGCAAAAAAGTGGTACGATGCCTTTTCTATATTATCAGAAACTTTTTGAAAATATTGGAAAAAATAGAAAAGGTTAGTTTTTCCTGAAAATCTTCTTTTCATGTTCTCAAAATACGATGGAAAAAATAAAGAAGATTTTCTGGAAAGCTGGACCTTATTTATTTTTTTACATATTTGTTTATATAGCTTCTGTGTATACAAGGAAGACACCATATCAGTTTTTATGGGGGCTTAACCATTTTTCAAGCTAAGATTTTTTTTCAAATATTATTTTTTTTCTCATAAACGAAGCAAGATATCACAACAGAGTAAAAGGTATGTTTAGTAGAACTTTTCTAGATGTGTAAACTTTTAACTTTAAGTCACAGAAACATTCGCCTCTTAAATATTCTTATTTATTTTCGCGAATTTATGAGTATTTGCAATTTTAATTTTAAGCAAAGACAAAATGACGGTTGTTTTTTCTAAAATTATTAAAAGTTGATTTTCTAACAAAAAAAAAACAAAAAAATTGTTCAATTGTTGTTGCTACATTGGTGCTTCTATTTGATAATTTTTCTTCGAAAGATTGAATTTTTAATTTGTTCTAGCGTACAATGCAAGATATCATAAAAGAGAGAGAGGTGTTTTTGGTAGAACATTTCAAAATTAACATAGGTTTTTGTCGAAACTTTCGTTGTTTCGAAAAAAAATGTAAAAAAAAAATTTTTTAAGAAAAAAATTCTTGTGGCCACAAAAATGGTTTGGCCTGCATTAAACGTAAAGGATGTCTTCTTTATAAAAGTAACAATTTAGGACAAAAATATATGCGAAAAAAGGTGGGGTTTTCGAGAAAATCGACTTTTAATAATTTCAGAAAAACGGTATGGGGTATAGTCGGCTAGAGTACGGGGTAAAGTCGTCTAGGGTCCGGGGTAAAGTCGTCAGAGTACGGGGTAAAGTCGGTATGGTATAGGGTAAAATCGGTTAGGGTACGGGGTAAAGTTGGCTAGGGTATGGGGTAAAGTTAGCTAGGGTACGGGGTAAAGTTGACTAGAGTACGGGGTGAAGTCAGTTAACAATTTGCTGTAAAACCTTTTTGTGGTTTCTTGCATAAACCACTTGCATCGACTTTATCTCGGAACAATAAGGTGTAACATATTACAACCCCGTTTCCGGGTTAATTCGACCATTCGTAAGCAACGTGTTGCTTCGTACCCGATCTCTTTCTGTCTCTTTCTCTACTCTTGCTGTCCCTGGCTTTTATGGAAATGAGAAGAAAGTGCGGGTGGCATCGTGGGCCGATTAAGTTGACTCTTCCGACATTTTTGTTCTTTTTCTTCTTAAATGATTTCCTTTTTCGCCTTTGCTAATCCAAAATTAGAGGAAAACAAAATTATCATTACAACCCCTTAAATATTAAGTACAGTCTATGAATTAGTTACTGAAGATGCTTACTAGGGCGTAGCGTGAAATACAAGATTCAAAAAATAAAAAACCCTTCGGTAAAAACATGTTTTGCCTGATTTTCATCAAAATTACTTGTATTGAAAAATTGTTTGAGTGAAAGTTGTAGATCTTTATGAAATACATATTTTTTGTTGTATAAATTTTTACATTGAAAGAACCCTACTCGAGAAACATTAAGAAAATGCTGAAAAAGTCACAAGAAAGTTTTTGATATTTTTGAAAATCAGTGGGCATTCTTAAATTTTACTTACTAATGGACTCCGTGAAAAATATGAGTCACCATTTTCGTCGCTTAAAACCCTAATTGGGTACTTTTTTGTTTGTTATCCAAAAATTTCACGAAGGCGACGTTAAAAAAATACATCAAGCTTGTTTGCACATTTTGACCCCCCCCCCCATAGGTGTTACGTAACTTTTTCCACAAAAGTTAATTGTCAATTGAATAAGAGACAACTCTTCTTAAAAATGAAGTTAAATGTTGTGTTTTTGTCTAGAAACTAAAATAAAGCCTTTGTGTCAATTCTTTAAAAATATATTGCAAAAAAAGTGAAGATTTTCAAGTTTTGGTTAATTGTGAATATTTCCCAGAATAGTAGACTGTTAAAAAATTGTTGGGGCTCTTTTTAAAAATATCGTGAAGTTTCAAGAAATGTTTTTCCTTTTTCCCTGGATTCTGTGAAAGTCTGAACGCAAGCACAAAATTCGTAAAAATTCAAAGTAAAGTCATTTATTGTTGTATCATATCTATATGATAATCGTTTATTTCAAAAATTTTGACAAATAAGTACGAAAAACTAGAACCATTTTTCCAGGTAAACAAAAATAAATACAATAAGTTACAAAAAAAAATTACGGAAATCGGAATATTTGCCTACTATTTGCATGAATTTAGTATTTTTTGTATATTGTAGTATTTTATTGTAGTTTGAATATTTTATGATCGAAAATCATGTTTTATATTTTTCATGGAGTCCACTAGTAAATTATATTAAAAATGCCCACTGATGATAAAAAACATGAAACCAATTTTTTTCACTTCTTCGTATTTTTTTTCTAGAAGGGTTGTTTCTATGAAAAAAATATACTATATAACAAAAAAGATTGATTTCATAGAGATTTACATTTGAAAAAATTTTCAACACAACCAATAATTTTCTAGTAAATCAAGAGAAACATGTTTTTTCTGGGTTTGCTGGCAATTTTGGCAGAATTCTTCAGCAAATTTTTTGTTGATTGGCATAAAATTTTACATAGTTGCTTTTTAGTTAAAAGGGAAAAGAATAAGAACCCAGAGTGTTTCACTTTCTGAACACTTACAACCTTATTGGTTTTCATTTAAAGAAACATTTTTTTAAACACTTTTTTTTCATTTATCCAAAAATAACCTAAAAATTAAGACCATTTTTTTAAATTAAAGAAAAATTTGCATTGGAAAGAAAAAAACATGTCTTTGAATCAAAATAAATTTCTTTGAATCAAAGAAACTTTTCTTGCTGAAAAAATGTTTGGTTGGGACAATTAATAAAGTAGTAGGGCCAACTACTTTAGGTTTTTTTAGTTGGCCCAATTAACCATTTTTTGTCAGTGCGAAGTGTGCAAATTCTCATGGTGACTCACGAGAAACAATTGTTTCAAACTCAGATTTCAGTTCTACCAATGTCGCCAAGCAACAAAACTTGTAGCCTTTGCTAGGGGAGGGCGGGGCTAAAAGTGGCAAAATTTACTTTACATAACACTGTGTCCAAACGAAATTAGGTATTGCTTTGGTTTTGCCCTAAAATATATGTGAGACATTACAGTTCCAAATTATAATCATAATAAATTGATATGCATTCCATTTATTGCGTTATATATTTTTTTCTAAACGTTTTCTAATCGTACTTCTTGCCCCACACGTCAGGTAAAAAGTTCATAGCGGTGGGATAAAAAGTACCAATATAATTAAAACGAAATTTTTAAATTATAAATTGCACAGAAGAATCTCACAGTACATAACAACAAAATAAATAAATGTTCAGACAACTGATATGCTTAGAGACTTATTCATCGTCACTTTCGCAATTAATACCGACGGAAATTTTCGATTGCTAGTTCACAACACACTTTTTATGAGCCCAGTTTTTCCATATACGTGACGCTAGATCCATTACTCGCCTGGAATGCTTTCATAATAAGCTCCACAGCTAGTGATTTTGAAAGTAGCCTAATGTCATATAAACTTTGGGGTAGAAAGTGCCACTTGGCGCTTTTTACCCCCCACACATTCCCATTATTTACAATAAACATTTCTGAAACAACACAGAATATTTTGAACAGTAAGCTACCTGCACTACAAGAATACATAATTATGCATCCAATTACACCTACTTCATGACAATGGCAGGGAAGAATACGTGTTGGAACCAAAAAGAAACGGTGTCAATAAAACTACATTATGCAAACAAAAAACAACTTAACTTTGGCCACGCTCTCAAAAACAACTTTTAGCGGCTACCAGCGGCTATCAGGAGTTTATGGTGATTTGAACGATCGACGGAAAGAGTCAGATCGAGTAAGAAATTATTTGGTTTTGTGTTATCGTATGTGGCACTTTTTCCCCGCTCTACCCTACTTCTATTTGTTGGAAAATACATTGGTGGTAAATGTGACTATTTTTATTCGTTGGACTTATAATTACTATACACTGAAAAAAATGGTTAGTTGGGCCAACTGTTTAGTTTGTAAGATATAGTACTGCTATTTTATTATTTGGGATAACCATTTTCTTAGTTTCTGGTACTCATTGAATAGTCACTGCAACTAATGGAATTGTTGTGCCAACCAATCAAAAGCAGTATCAACTAATAAAATAGCAATAGCATATCTTACTAACTAAATAGTTGTCCCAACTAACCTTTTTTTTCAGTGTATCGTTACTAATAAAAACTACATATAGGAGTTCTAACGGCGACTTGTTGCCGCATAAAACTGGTTTGTTAATTTTACCATCGAATTGGTTGTCGCAGCTAATGCATTGAAAAAAATTCTTTAAAACCAATATATGGGTCTAGTTAATCTAAATCTAGTAAAGGAAACCTAGTTTCAATAACATGGCATGTCTGGTTAATAATTATGAATATTAAGTGCTTTTGCCGTCGTGAAGAGGCGCTACGACCGAGCGACGTTAGTGTTTTTCTAAGTTGTATCACCAGGATGAGCCATGTGGATTATTTGTGTTCAAATCACGATTGTTTACATCATTTGTCAATGTTTTCAGTAATAATGGAGTGGATTCATGATCATGAGTAGAATAGGCTTTTTAATAAACAATTTTAAGTCAAGTTAGTGTTGAAAGTTTGATGTAAAAACAGCTTTTTGAATTTTATAACACCTAGCCTCTTTCGTTGTTGAAGTCCTTTGATGCGTGAAAAGAATCTGATGTAATACGGAACAGTACTTTAGGATTATTAAAATTTTAAATTCAGTTCGCTGGATCAACAATGCTATTCCTAAATATTGAAATTATATTGCCCTATCAAAATATATAAGTATTTCAGTTGAAGCGACGTGTTTTCATTGTTGTTGTTACTAAGATGAACACAGAGAAAAATCGATGCCTAACATGCAGATATCCATGCCGAACATCTACTATCTTTTTGAGATTTTTGGCGCAAAAATATTTTTATGTTGAACTGAATTCATATCTAAATCTTAAACTCGTCCGAGCGCATGCGCATGTGCATTGGAATTTTGCGACCCATGCCACCTGGCCATTTGTGTCAACACTATATTTTGTTTAAATAGTGACTTAAACCACATTTCTGCTTAAACCAAAGATATTTTCTTAAATCTTTTTGTATTTACTTTTGATGTAGAAAAAAGCTTTCAATTTTATCCAAACTTAATATATCAAGTGGTAGCTCAATCTTTTTTCATTGAAGTTTGTCAAGATTCTCAAACAAGGTTCTAAAGTTTGAGGTTATATTGACTCGAATACATCTCACAATATGTTTGTAAGTTTAAAATAAAATTTGAGTTCAAGTAACCGAAAATAGATAGAATTTTAAATGCTCATTACAGATGATTCGTTAAGCTTACTTACTCCGTTTTTATATATAATATTTTGAGTTACAAATATTAAACATAACCTCAACTTCATTGTATGTATCATCTGATCGATATTTCATACCGTTTATCTATTTTTCGTTCATGTACGAACATTCAATTGACATAATCATAAATATCCGTTTGATATTTCGGATATTTCAGTTGAACGTTTTGTATGTTACCGAGATATTACTTTTTAATATCTACAGATACTAACTTTGAGTATCTAGATTGCTGACCTATAGTTAAATATAAAATATGTTAACCCTGAACATCTAAATATTGCGGGTAAACATCCATGTTTCTTCGTGATGCTTGTGATTCTAACTAGGGATTCAAAGTTGGCGCCTGTCCTAACTATGCAAAATAGTTGTTTCCTTGTGCATGTGTACAAAGAATTTTTTTCGGTGTACCATGTCTACTAATAAAATGATTGTTGTCCCCACCAACTATTTTTTTTTCAGTGTTTGACTGAGAGCCAATGAATATTTTTCTTTGTTTGAAAGAAATTTTCTTTGAATCAAAGGATCTTTTTCTCTGAGTGAAATCTGTATCTTACGCTGCGCCCTGATGCTTAGCTTTTAGGAAAACACTATTTGAAAATAAAAATTTCTCTGGATGAACTGTAATTTAACTCCGGAAACATTGTTGTGTACCTTTCTGTATGTTAATATTAGAAGAACTTGAGAATCCTTCTGCAGCTTGTCAACAGGGTACTTTTTTCCTTCCTCACAAAGAGGAAAAGGGAGTGATGGGCTGGAAGTTTCTCTTGCAAGAACAGCAACACGGAGTTGTAGCATTGTTATCCGGGAAGAAAGCCCGTCAGCATAAACAGGGTGGAAAGTATAGACTATAGGTGGCTTTATTTCGTTAGCTCGAGCTCGAGGACTCGTCTAATTAGGATCACGCGTGTTCTCTCTTAAGAAGCTCCTTGTCGAGGTTTCGTCTTCCAGGAGACGAGGTCTTGCTGAGGAAACTTAGGATTCCGTAAAGCGTACAGTATAGTTGCGCATACATTAGGGACGTCGGTGAAACTTGGAGGGTAGTTTGCCCGCCGAGGGCGAGGAAGACGTCGAGCGGGTTACCGGGAGGGGAAAACTCGGTGAACGAGAGAGTGCCAAGGGTGTAAACCGCACAAAGTAATCTTACAGAATGTATATGCAAAGAGGGTTTTGTCGAGGGCACAGAAGGTTAGGGCACAGCTTGCACGACCCTACCAACGACAACCTTCGACAAGACGTCCCGGGGCAAACTTTGCTCGTGATGCAGCTTCTTGATCTTAAATCGCCTTCAATCCTCGACCATGTCAAGACTAAGGACATCGCCTTGCCTTTGCTTTGATGTGTCAAAACGATTGACTCCTCTAATCGAAAAACAATTTTCGAAGCCTTTTTTTCCAATTTTTCTCGCGTGTCGTTGATCGGGGTTATTAAAGATCAAATAGGTTTACATTTTTTGGCGGCTATTACACTGAAAAAATGGTTAGTTGGGCAAACTATTTAGTTAGTCAGATGTGGTACTGCTATTTTATTAGCTGACGCAACAATTCCATTAGTGACAATGATTATTCAATTAGTACCAACAACTAAGAAAGTGACTGTTCCAACTAATAAAATAGCAGTACCATGTCCTGCAAACTAAATAGTTGGCCCAACTAACCCAACTAACCCAACTAACTTGCCATTCAGAAAGCGGTGACACACAGTGGTGCAGAATTGGACTTCTCCGGACAAATCAGTCTACAGGTCACAACATTTATCTGACGCAGACTTAAAAAAAAAAAAGCTGAAAGGAAACTTTTAGAGGTCTTAAGGATGATCATCCTTAAGGATGATGATACGTATATTACACTTCAAAATTGAGTAATCTTTAAAATCATTGATAAATTCTACGAAAATAGACCCAATGTTGTTTGCTACAAATTTGGAAAGAGAAATCCAAGCGTGATTTAGAAAAAATGGGTTAGGTTGAAATTGTTTGTTTAACAAAAGTCATATGGATTTTTGTGTTTTTGCTTCAATTTTCGGTAACAGCTACAATTCTTATCCAATCCTGATCATCAAGGGCTGATTTTATTTCTTAAAATATTCCTTACAATTCTGTTCGTTTGGCTCTTATTAAAATTAAAATTATTTACAACAAAATTAGTTTCCAAAAACAATAATGGCATGATTTCTAAAGATGTTTTGTTTAATAAAACCCAAACAAGGAAGATAGTAAAGAATCTTTCAAGGAGCAAAATGATCTTTTGATCATTAGAATTAAATAAAGATTGCAGCTGTTACCTAAAATTCAAGCAAACACACAAAAATCCATACATAGCATTTGTTAAATAAATGAATTCAGCCCAAATAATTTTTTTTTGAAGGATGCTTAGATTTCTCCTCGAAAATTTGCAGCAGTTAACATTCGGTCTATTTTCGTGGATTTGATCAAAATGAATATAAAGGTTGGATGAATTTTGAGATTGCCCGTACGTATAATACATCCATAAGGTCTCTAAAAATCTCTTTACGAATTTGTGTACGAGATTTTAGAGTAACTTGACCCACTGGGGCTAAAAATAATTAGTCTTCATCACAAACAAAAATGGAAAACTGTAGAAGATAAAAATCTGCTTAAAGAGAAACTTTCCAAATAAAAATGACTTCGGTGACCTTTTAACATTTTTTTTATTGTATACAAAATAACAAATAGAGAAGACCTTCTCCAAATGAAAAGACATTTTCACTGCAAGGTTTTAGAAAATCCAAAAATTGGATTTTTCTGGGAACCCTATTAAACAATTTCAAATTTAAACGTTTAAAAATGAACAATTTCTAATTTATCAGTTGTCAATATAAGTTTTTAAAAAATGAACAATTTTTCATTAAAGATCTTGAAAATCTAATTATTTTAAATTTAGCACTATTTACCTAAATAATGAACAATTATTCTAAACCTGCTCAAAATTAAACGATTTTAAAAATTAAACTTTCAAAATTGTGTCTTGTTATTGTAATCGTGTAAAATAATACTACATATTTTCTTAATAAATTCCTTTGCCTTAATAGTTTTATTATTTTCAATTTTTAAATTTAAATTTTTTTAATAATAGTTCAAATGTCTAAATTTTGAAAATTATAATACTAATTAAAAAAATTATTTAATTTTAAAAGCATCATTTCAATTGTTCAATTTGGATCATTTTGATTGTTTACAATCAAAAATTATTTTATCCCCAACGTTTATAGAATAATTTAAAGAAAACGGTTTTGAATGCTTTTTTCTAATAAAAAATTGTAATGACATTAAGTTATAAATTTTTAAGTTTTTTTTTTAAATTACTGCTTTTAAATTGTAAAATTTTAAATATTCTATTTGGAAATTTAAAAAATTTTAAAGCCTGAAAATAAAAATTGTTCAATTTTAAAAGAAAGACAATTTTTTAAGAAATCCTCATTTTGAATTTTTGTGATTTCCAAGTCTTAAAATTCTAATTTATTTAATTTTTGAAGTTAATACTTTGAGATTGTACAATTTTAAATATTCTATTTGGAATTTTTTTAAGTTAAAAAAATTATATTGTGATTTAACGGCATTTATATTAAAATTGATCAACTGAAACATGTTGATCAACTGAAAATAAAAAATATTCAGCTTTAAGTGCTCGAGTTTAAAAAAAATTGTAATTACCGTGAAAAAAATTTGCGAACCGTGACAAACACGCAATATGACGATAAATTTTTTCCCCGTTCAAAATAGCCACTCTGATTAGTAAACAATAGGGTTGACCGAAAAGTCTAAAAATGATAACATTCATTGGTAATAGAACGGAAAAAATTCTATGTCACATTACGAAGAAATTAAAAAAAAAAATTAATTTCTGACCATTGGGCAAGTCGATTGAAAAATTTCAAAATTTTAATTTTAAACATTTTTTTGTATGGAAAAAATTTGTTTGCAGTTTTTTTTGGGGTGAATTTTATGGAAGTAAATAACCTTAGACGGAAAAAAGTAAGAAAATAATTTTTTCGATGAAATATAATATTTAAAAAGATGATTAAAAATTTTTTAATTTGAAAATGTTCAATCGACTTGCCTAATAGTGAGAAATTTTTTCAACAAATTTGTTCGTAATGCCACAAAGAAACTTTTCAGTGCTATTACCAATGAATCCAATCATTTTGAGTTTTTTCGGCCCATACTAGCAAACAATTACCAAAAATGCTTGTATATCCCCTTAAAACTAATAAAAACCAATTTAAAAAATGTTTAATCAAATTTTTTGGGTTGGTTGCTAAACTCTTGTTTGGAATGAAAGCCGTACTAAAAAGAGGAACCTCGTATGCGGGGTATCATTGTTATTCAAGAAATATTTCGGTCATTAATCAGAGTCGCAGCTTGGGGTTCGTCGAGCTCTGAGCAAGACACCTGCCAGTTGAAGGTTCACTATTATAATACGCAGTTGGTAGTTTGGTAAGAGAAAACCTGCCTATTTGTAGTAAGAGTTGATGGCTGACTAGATATTAGATACATGCCGCAAGCCTGTTGTAGAAATAAATACTTTCACGTTCTGAAGTTAGTTTAATTAGGACACTTTGTGCAGGATGCTCAGCTCAGTCTGATACTAGATAAGCTTCACTCTTCCGATGGCAGAAATGAAACTCTCGAAGTCGGCGCAGCTTGTGGGAAAAGCCTAAAATTAGTGAAACAAGGTGTATTATGGCCATCATTAAAAAAATATTACTATAGATAACATCCCGCCTTTTATAACGATTTAATTCACTCTTCTCGGCGGCGCCACGCTTAAATTTTCCACGCGCCGCTGAACCGCCACATTTATTTTGTAATTAATCGCACCCAACGAGGTAACGAGGCAAAAATAATTACAGAATCAATTTCAGATCATAGATAAAGAACCTGAGGCGGTATTAATTTCCTACCGAAATGAAGTCTCGAGGAAGGAGGTACTTATATGTTTCGAAAATGATCTAATAGAATATTTTGAACACGTCGTTAAGTCCGAATGTTTTTTGGGCATATCGGAGAAAATTTTAACGACTCGTGTTATAAGGGTGCCCATATACATGGGTAGTTAGCACTACCTCTTCTTATCGTGTAAAGCTACCAGATAGGCCTAACAAGTTCGCTGGTATTTATTCAACCCATTACGAGTTAATCTTGAAAGCATATACACAACACATTATCATCTGAATTGGTGTCGTTATACGCGTGCACATTAAATTTGTTTGCTTAACAGCAGATACCGTGTTCGTTACGCTCATAAAACAGCAACAAAAAAGAACACATCATTATATTGTCTATCATCAGAGCAAGAACGTCTTACAACCAAATTTTGATAAAATTAACAGGGTGTCTGGTTGACCGGGAAATCGGGATAGCCAGGAAATGACCATGAATTTGATTCAGTGACCGGGGCTTTTTTCCAAATGTAGGGTAACTGGTACAATGGTTGGCCACCGTTCAATGATGGGTAACCTCATTAAATATGTTTATATGAAAGAATACACGATGGTAGTATTCTAACCACAAAATTATATCTGTATATTGATAAATGGGTAGCCAATCATTGTCATCGTGAACAAAGCGAAAACATAATGATTGGCCAGAATATCTGAAAAGCAAATGACTAATACAGGGTGTTTACCCTACCTGGAAAACCTGAAATTGTCGAAAAATTTGTATGCACCTGGAAAAACCTGGAAATGTCAGCGTATTTTTTTAAATTGCAATATAAAATTGAATAACACTCTATCTTTATTTATAAAAGTAGCTTTATATTACTGCATTCATCTGTTTTGTTGAAAAATCGTTATTTTGGGTTTGAAATTAATTTTTTTACTGAAAATTTTAGTACTATCTTTTTGTTCGAAGATAGATCGTTCTGAACAGAAAATTCATTTTTTTTTTTTTAGAAAATTAATCTTATTGGTAAAAAGTTCATCTTTTTTCTTGAACATTCAACAGTTTGTTTCTAATTTTTTGTCCCTCTTGACTCAAAAATATTTCTTACTTGAAAATTCAACTCGTTGAGAAGTCGTCTTTTTTGTTGAATTCAACTGTTTTTGATTAAAAATTAAAATCTTTTTTGGTTTAAATATTACCTAGTACTACATTTTTCATTCAGAATTCATCTTTTTTGGGATGAGACTTTAATTACTTGGCTGAAAGTTAAACTCTTTCATTAAAAATTAACTTTTTTGGTTGAAGATTCATAATTTCAAGTGAAAATTTATCTATGGTTGAAAATGAGATATTTTGTTGAAAATTCGTTTTTTCTTGGGCTGAAAATTAATTTTTTACTGAAAATTGATCTATTTCAGTTAAAACTTCAACTATTTTGTTGAATTTTTGTTTAACTAAAAATGTAACTATTCCATCATTTTAGCTAAAAATTCATCTGTTTCGTTGAGCATTAATTTTTTAACTAAATATTTAACTATTCAATTTTTTGTTTAAAAAATAGCCTTTTTTAGTTGAAAATTCATCTTTCTTGTAGAAATTAATCTTCTTGGTTGAAAATTAATCTTTTTGGTTGAAAATTTAGTTATTCTAGTTGAAGAGCCATCATTTTATTGTAGTTGAAAATTCATCTTTTTGGTTTAAAATTCAACTATTCCAGCGGAAGATTCATTATTTTAGTTGAAAATTCATCACTTCGTGTGGAAATGTAACTATTTGTTAACATTAGTGATTGTTTTGTTGGAAATTATTATTTCTTAACTGAAAATGTATCTATTCCAGTTGACTATTCTATCATTTTAGTTGAAAATTGATCACTTTGGTTGAACATTCATTTTCTTAAACTTATAATTCAACTATTTAATTTTTCTGGTTGACAATTTATATTTTTTAGTTGAAAATTCGTATTTCTGATTTGAGTGGAAAATAATTTTTTTTAACAGAAACTTTAACTATTCCCTTTTTGGTAGAAAATTGATCTTTTTTAGTTGAAAATTCATGTATTCTTTGAAACATCGTTTATTTTTGCTGGTAGAAAATTAATCTTTTTGTTTGAAAATTATTCTGCTTGTTTAGAAATTCATCTTCATGGTTAAGAATAGAGCAGCTTAGTTGAAAGTTAAAATCATTTATTAAAATGTATCCTTTTGGTTTGAAATTCATGTATTTCAATAGAAGATTCATCATTTTAGTTGAAAATTAATTTTGTTGCTGTGGAAAATTAATTTTTGTGATTAAAAATTCAACTATCCCATTTTTTATTTTTAAATGTTCGTTTTTAGTTCAAAATTAAACTATTTGGTTGAAAATTGATATTTTTCAGTTGAAAAATAAACTATTTGGTTGAGTATTTAGGTACTTTGTTGAAAAATTTTCTTTTTTGGTAGAAAACTAATCTATTTTGTTGAAAATGCAATATTTTTACTTAAAAAGTTAGAAGTTTAAAAGGGGTTTAAATATGCACTGGATTTCAAGCAGTAAGAAGATGTAATAAAAATTTTGTTTAAATTATTATGCAAATTCGTGGACTATAAAGACAAATTCAAGAAATAATTAATTATGTGTTAAGTATTATTCAATTATTTAATTAATCGATGGTGCTAATATATTTAAGAATATCTTGTAACATAATTTATCGAAGATGTCTGAATTAAACATGTTAAAATTAACGTAAATAAAACAAAGGTGATGGTGTTTGAGGGGAAAAGTGAGAAAACAATGTGCAACATTGTCCTGAATGGTGAGAGATTAGAGCAAGTTGACAATTCAACCAAAATCATTAATTTTCTACCAAAAAGACAAATTTTCGACCAAAAACTTGAATTGTTAAATAAAAAAGATATATTTTTAACTAACTAGGTAAATTTCAGAATAAAAAAAATTAATTTTTACCCAAAAATGGAACACTTAAATATCCAGTTTAAAAATTCATTTTACAACAAACAAACAAAAAAAGAATTTTCGTAAAAATAGTTCAATTTTAAACAAAAGTGATGAATTTTAAACTAAAATGGTGAATCTTCAATTGGAATAGTTGAATTTTGAACCGCGGAAGAGATGAATTTTTAACTAAAATTGTGGAACATTCAACTGTATTGCTTAAATTATCAGTTAAAAAAATTAATTTGGAACCAAAAAAAGACGAATTGTCAACAAAATACATGAATTTTTAACCAAATACTTGAATTCCCAAATGAAAAAGATAAACTTTCGTCGAAATAGTTGAATTTCAAAATAAAAAAGATAAAATTTTAACCAAAAATGGAAAAGTAAACTTTCTAGTTTAAAAAAATAATTTAATCTTTTTTATTTTCAACAAAAAGTTGAATTATATCAATCCGCAATTTCGAATTTCCTGTCCAAATAGACAAATTTTCAACAAAATAGTTGAATTTCCTATCTGCAAAAATGAATTTTTAACCAAATATTCCAAATTTTGAACAAGAAAATCAAACATTAACCAAAAACAGATGAATTTTCAACAAATACTTGAATTCTCAGCGCAAAATTAAATAGTTCATATTTCAGCCAAACAAAATGAATTTTCAAGAAAATAGTTAAATTTGCAACAAAATATGTGAGCTTTTAACCAAATAGTTAAATTTTAAACCTAAAAAGATGAATTCTCAATCAAAACGTCGAATTTTCAACAAAATACATGAATTTTCAAATAAATAGTTGAATTTTTAACTAGAAAAGAAAAGGAAAAATATTGATATTCAATTTTATAGCACAATTATACAAAAAATTAGACATGCCATCGAAAAACAAATCCCTTGACTTTAAATAAAAATCCCCTAACATTTTCAGGATTTTCCACGTGAGTAGACACCTTCATTATTATATAGATGCACCTCCAAAAAAACGGTTTAGCAGTCTTTTTCTGTTCAGCAGAGAACAAATTTAAAAACAATTTTTTTTCTTTAATATAATAAAAATTCCAGAACCATGAACAATATTCCAGGAATTTTCCAGGTTTTTTTCAGTTAGAGAAAAATTCAAGGATTTTCCAGGTTTTCAAGGATTTCTAGGACGCTAGACACCCTGGTTATTCATAAGACATCCCGCCAACCCTTCAAAAAAATCTTCTAACGTTATTATTGGATGACCCCTAAATAAATTCGAAAAATTTACTATTTGGCAAAAATTACGCAAGATGGTGAGGGGGTGGGAATTACGGGCCCTAAAAAGGGTTTTCGTCAAATATCCGTTTGACAAAAAACCGCGCACTTTATACAAATCTCGAATATTCGGTTTCTTTCCAATTCTATCTCAATAAAAAAAATTATTATCGCGAATTATTTTCATAACCAATAACAGCCGACTTACAATAAAAAACAAGTCACTTTCTGAAAGTTTAAAAGCTGGCTGTTATTATATCTGTAATCTCTAAATTGCGCAGTTTAGAGATCGCACTTTTCAATATCAGTATGATGGCAAAATCAGTTCTTGTGATAAAAAAAAAAACAATCAAATTAATAAGTACCGCCTTGGTTTACATAATATAAATGATAATAGATTATAATCCGGCACGAATACTCGCGAAATTGTTGACTTTTGTTAAAGCGTCACTTATTATTGCGTGACAGTTTTCGCACACTGACAGCCTTGATGAAATTTACCTGGAAGTGACTTTAGAGGGGACTCTACTATTATTGTACATTATAATGTTTTACTTTGTACAAAATCTCTTGGGGGCATCGTTGCCATATAAAATTGGGACATTAATGGGATATCCTCAGGATATTCTGAGATATCTTTGGGTTTCTTTAGTGTCATTTTTTTCGAAATATTAGCGAAATAGTGTTATCGCTCAAAAAAAGTGTCAAATAGTGTCAATAATGTGGAGAGTCCGAGGCCTGTAAAGATGAAAATTAGGCCTGAAAATAAGAAATAGCAAATAAATAACAGGAAGAGAAGTAAATGTTTAATTTCATAAATAATACAAATTTTATTCATCAAGAAATTGCAATAATGAAAGATTACCTAACCAAATTTTTTTCTTCCATTTACTTAAGAATTTTATTATGCGTTATACTTAATTAGTATACATAATTATACGTAACAGCTAACGTGACACTTTAGTCTTAAGCTATTTGTACTCAGTAAGTACGTTAGCATATGTTACGAATCGTATTCTTTTTTACAATGAAGTTTTAAAAAGACCAAAAAATGCTAGAACAACCACCAATAACAAATTGTTTGGTAAAAAAAAATTTGTACACTTATTTTCAATAGACATTTTTGACTTTTTAAACTTCCTCAATCGAGGTTGCTGCATTTACTTGCTGTTCAAATTCATAATAGAAATAGTTCCTCTGAGATGGAAATTAAAATACATGAAACAATTTTTGAAAATTCTATACATTTCAAAGTCAAATTAATGTAGAACAAGTAAAGTCTCATTTTAATGATAAAATCGTGCAACAACCTCGTTTCAAAATCGGTTTACTACATCGAGGTAGTACCGCTTCGCAATCGTTTCCTTCACGATTCGAAATCTCAAGGCCACTTCGGCTCTGGAATACAAATAACGGAGCCGAACGTTTTTATACTCGCAAAAATACTTGGCATCCTTCAGATGTGTTCGGCAAATAATGTATCTTTAAAAAAATTTGACTTTAATATCTCTGTAACAAATTTTTCTAATCTTGATTCATAGAAAATACAAAATATAAAATAGTATTAAATCACGATACAATTAATCCTAGTCAACATTGTGTTCGTCGCCCATTGCAAAATAAATTAAAAAATTGTCTTTCTCAGAAGACAATCCGTGTCGCTAGTCAATTATCTATAACGATTTTCTAAAAAAGAGAGAAGTTAAAAAAAATCAATCTCGTGATTTACCTTATCTAAAACTGTACAATTCTCGTACGCGTACGAATTTTGCTATAATACGTATTATGATTTGATTCGTCTCAGTGACGAATCTCTGAGCTTGTTTCTACTGATTATTTAAAAAATTCTATCTATTAAGTCCAGAAGAGATTGCAGCTAGACCTGTACATTGTTCGGATCGAGTCGGTTTTTTTTCCGCACCGACGTAGCTGAATTCGAGAGAAAAAAATCTGATTAAAACTGGACAGTTAGAAAATCTTTCGAATTAAATTTCAACGCGCTCAGTCCGAATAAAAAAAAACAATTCAAATTCGGCAATTCGAAAGTCTCTCGAATTGAATTTCAATGCGCTCAGTCCGAATCGAACAAAAAACTATTCAAAACTCTTTCGAATAACTTTCTACGCGCTTGATCCGAATCGAAAAAAAACATATTCGAAAGTCTTTCGAACTGAATTTCAGCGCGCTCAGTCCGAATAAAAAAAAAAGCAGTTCAAAAGTATAATGAATCGACTTTCAACGCGCTCAGTCTGAATAAAAAAAAAGATTCGAATTCGGCCATTCGAATTGAATTTCAACGCGCTCAGTCCGAATCGAGGGGAAAAAACGATTCGAATTCGGCAATTCGAAAGTGTTTCGAATCGAATTTCAACGCGCTCAGACCTAATAATAATAAAAAAAACAATTCTAATTCGGACATTTGAAACTCTTTCTAATTGTATTTCAACGCGCTCAGTCCGAATCGGACTTTTTTATTCCTTACTGAGCACGTTGAAATTTAATTCGAAAGAATTTCGAATTGAATTTCAACGCGCTCAGTCCGAATCGAAAAACAACAATTCTAATTCGGCCATTTGAAACTCTTTCAAATTGAATTTCAACGCGGTCAGTCCGAATCCGATTTTTTATTCCTTACTGAGCACGTTGAAATTTAATTCGAAAGAATTTCGAATCGCAGAATTCGAATCGGCTTTTGTTATCCAGATTGAGCGCGTTGAAAATCAATTCGAAAGACCGAATTGAGAAAAAAATGCTTTGAATTCTGCTTGCATTTCATTTCAACGCGCTTAGGCTGAATAAAAAAAGTATCGATTCGAATTCGGCAATTCAAATTGAATTAAAAATCGAAAAACAGAGCGCGTCGAAATTCGATTAGAAAGACTTTCGTACTGCCCAATTCGAATCGAAAAACTGAGAACTTCAAAAATCAATTTGGAAGGCTTTCGAACTGCCCCGGTTTGAACAGAATTTTTTCGAACTGACTGAACGCGTTGAAAGTCGATTCTAAAGACTTTCGAATTGCCGGATTCGATAGGTTTTTTTTTCGCTTCGGACTCAGTGCGTCGAAAGTCGATTCGAAAAACCCCTGAACGGACCAATTCGAATCGCACAGTCCTAATTCCAGCCGTTTTCAAACATGGCAACCGAATTAAATGAAAATTTGATTAGTTTACAAGATATCGTAAGACGGGGCTAAGCGGACCAAGAAACGGGTAAAGCGGGACACACGTAATATTGAATTCCGCGAATTATATTGTATTTTCTGGTTGAAAAACTGGTGGAAACGACCGTAACCCTTCCCAGGATTCCTGGAAACCAAAGAAAAAAATGACAGAAAAACTTGTTGGCAGTCAGACACTTGTCGTGGCAGTCAACACCTGCTGAAAGTGGTGAGCCCTGCAGTAGGGTAAAGTGGGACACACAAAATCTTTGCATTCGACTTTCTATTGCTTTTTTGAATGTAAAGCGGATGTCCCGCTTTACCCCACATATCCCGCTTTGCCTCACGTTACGGTGTACAAATCAAAAAATAAATCTGGAGCTTAATGTGATTGAAAATGTTTCGTAGAAATCGGTTACCCTGCTCAAAAAAATTCTTCTGGACTCATACCACTGCATGTCGATGAAAAATATCGAAGACATGGGGAAAATTATACCTTCAGCGAAGTTCATCGGACGTTCGCAAGAGAGGATTTTAGGAGAA
The DNA here is from genome assembly GCA_011634705.1 of Andricus grossulariae. Classification (NCBI taxonomy): domain Eukaryota; kingdom Metazoa; phylum Arthropoda; class Insecta; order Hymenoptera; family Cynipidae; genus Andricus; species Andricus grossulariae. The sequence continues at coordinate 50,935,453 of JAABKJ010007545.1, read as the reverse complement.
ATTTATTTATTTTCTATGCTAGTAACGATCTGAAACCTGCTACTCGACGCTTATGGTTTCCTTCGGAGAAGAGGGGTAGCCTTAACCGTAATGGCGGTTCTGAGACGTTAGTTAGAGGTTGAGGGTGTCTTGGGAGTCTGAAAGGGGTTCCATTTAAGAAACTCGGGATCGATTTCTTTGTACACAGGACCCCGGCGCTTCACTCTTTCCTTGTAGTCGTCGATCACATCCTGAAATCATATAAAAGATTCCCTCATTATTTCCTCTCTTTGAATTTATAAAAGATTCAGGGATTTATTATATTCTAGCAAGAAAAATCGGGAGACAATAGTCATTCAAGTAAAATAAAATTTAACACTTGAATTTGAAACTTTAATCACTAATGCAGACATTACAACCAGAAAAGTACTCAAAACAGGGGGAATAGAGTAATTATTCACGAAAATAGAGGAATTAATTTTTTTAAATAAAATAAATGTAAGTACCACATTACTAAAATTTCAAGACGAAATATATTGCATTTTTAACAAAACAGTTGAATTTTAAACCAAAAGAAATAAATTTAAAAGAAAAATTCATTCTCTGTCAAAAATGATGAATTTTACACCAAATAGTTGAATTTGCAACCAAACAGTAGCATTTACAATGGAACACTTAAAATTTCAAGCAAAAGAGACAAACTTTTAACATAAAAGTTTGTCTCTTTAACCAAATAGTTGACTTTTCAACCTAGGAAGATAAATATTTAAACCCAAGATCAATTTTTTCAATAAAAGAAGAAAATTCAACCAAATTCTTTAAATTTCAAGCCAAAAAGACGACTTTCCAACAAAACAGTTGAATTTTCAACAAAATACTACGTTATTTTCAGAAAAATAGTTGAACTTCCTAACACAATTGTTGAATTTCCAACTAAAAAGATCAATTATCAACCAAAAATGGAATAGGTTAATTTCCAGTTGAAAAATGAATTTTCTACCAAAAAAATAAATTTACAACAAAATACTTAAATCTTCAACAAATAAAATGAATTTTTACAAAACAGTACAATGTTTAGCTAAGTAGTTGAATTTTCTATCAAAGAACATGAATTCTCAACGAAAAATGTATTAGTTGAATTTTTAACTAAAAATGATCAATTTTCAGCCAAAAATGAAATAGATAAATTTTCAGTTGAAAAAATGAATTTACAACAAAATATTTGAATCTTCAACATTTGAAATAATTTTGTACAAAATAGTATTACTTTTAAACAAATAGTTAAATTTTCTAGCAAAAAAGATTAATTCTGAACGAAAAATGTAATAATTGAATTTTCATCTAAAAATGATCAATTTTCCTTAAAAGATAGTTAAATCTTTAACCAATAAAATACATTTTTAACAAAGTAGTTAAACTTTCAACCAATTAGTTGAATTTTCAACAAAATATTAGGTTATTTTCAGCAAAATAGTAACCAAAAGAAACGAATTTTCAACCAAACAGTTAAATTTTCAACCAAAGAGATGAAGTTGCAACCAAAAAAGTGAATTTTTGTCAAAGTATTTTCACTTTCGAGCAAGTACATTAATTTGCAACCAAAAATAATGTTAACTTTAAATAAGAGACATTTGAATTTAACTAAAAATGATGAAACTTTTAACAAAAGAAAAGAAATTCCAAACCAAAAAGAAGAATTTCTTAACAAAATAATTGCATTTTCGATCAAGGAAGATTTTTAAGTCAAGAAACAAAAAAAATTCAACCAAATTGTTGAATTTTCAATCCAAAAAGACGATTTTTCAAGTAAATTATTGCATTTTAAACCAAAAAAAAAATGTATTTTTAACCAAATACTTGAACTTTCAACAAGAAAGATAAATTATTAACCAAGAAGATTAATTTTCTACCATTAAAATATGCATTTTTAACCAAATATACTAATTTCAAACCGAACAGTCGAATTTTTAACTAAAAAACATTAATTTTTAACCAAATAACAATTAACAAAATACATGAATTTTCAAATCAAAAATATCAATTTTCAACTAAAAAAATATCAATTTTCAACCAAAAATGGAATAATTAAATTTTCAGTTGCAAAAATTAATGTTAAACATAAAAAACGCATTGTCAACAAAAAAGTTAAATTTCCAAACAAACAGATGAATCTTAAACCAAATAAATGAATTTTTAACAAAGTAGTGCAAACAAGAAGATTAATGTTCAACCAAAAAAAAAACGTATTGTCAACAAAATAGTTAAATTTTGAACCAGAAAAGATGCATTTTCAATTTAACAGGACGAATTTTCAATCCAAAAAGATGAATATTCAAAAAAATTAATTAACATTCAATCAAAAAGATGAATTTTCTATCCAAAAAGACGAATATTCAACAAAACAGTCTAATTTTTTACTGAAGAATGACTTTTTAACAAGATAGATGAACTTTCAAAACAGTGAAATTTTTACCCAAAAGATATGAATTCTAACCCAAAAGTATAATAGTAGACTTTTAAATTAAAAATAAATAACTTTCAACGAAAATAGCTCGATTTTCTTGTTGGCTTCTACTAATTCAGTTCGCACTTAAGTCAAAAGAAATTTCTTTAAAAAAAAAGGGAGAAAGAAAAATTATTTAGATAAGGAGAAAAGAGAGGAATAGGGGGAAGAGTGTGAAGTCTGCTAATGATAAGAGCATTATTTACGAAGTCTTTTTATATCATTTCAGTCCACAAAAAACGGAAAAAAATATAGAACCGTATTTTCATATTGAACATTCAATGTCTCGCATTCTGGACTTTCTTATAATTTATTACCCCGAACAAACATTTCTTAAAAGTCTAATAATTCTTTTTTCTGACATGCAAGCCGAAAAATATTATATTGAATAATTATTGCAAGAATTGGAAAACATGTATAGTTCAAAGTTACCTTGATCTTCAGATTTTATGTTTTTTAACATTTTATTGGAGATTTTTTTACCTGAAAATTATTATTTTTAAAAACTATAAAATAGCTTCTTATCAACTTTTAGGACTACAAGTTGACTTTAAATGCATAATTTTTTTAAATACAAGCTTGAGTTAGCCAACAGACTTGCATTGTTTAAACTGGAAATGGAAATTTAAAATATTTGTCCTTGACATCTAATCGTAATTGTGTGAAATCTTACCATCTTAAAATTAAACTCTGGAGTTCCATTGAATTAAAAAAAAAATCTTTTTACTTATTTACTTCCAATTTTCGAAATAAAATTATATGAATATTAAATGTTAGGAGAACCTTTTGAAAATTCAAGAAGATGTTCTTAATACAAAACTTTTGTTTTTAAAATGGAGATACTTTTAAAGTGGATAATTTCGGACTCAAACAAATATTTTCAATCTTACCATAAAATGATCACATTATATTATAAAATCTGAAAATTAGAAGGAAAAGGCTAAAAAAAAAAGTAGTAAAATCCAAAATTAGGGGATGCTTTAGACTGGTTACATTATGACCTAAAACTTCTAAATTCAAAAGAAGAATTTGTAGTTTTGAAACTTTTAGTTTAGAGAAGATTAAATCAATAAAATTTACAAAATCCAGAACATGAAAAATTAAGAATTTACCTACTTTGAGAATAACAGGGTGGCCGCAAAGCTTCAGTTTCCAAATTTCTTGACTTATCCCTGACTAATCTTTCGTTTTCCCTGATTCAAATCTTGTAACATTCTTAATACAGAATCTTTTATAAATCAAATAAAACAATGCTAAATTTTAATTTATTATTCTCACGGCTGCCACTGCCTCATTTAGTTAAAAAAAAGTGAAAAAGTGACCGATTTATACCGAAAAAGTGACTACATTCTAATCCAAAAAGTTACTTCTTTGGAATTTAAAAGAATACAAAAAAAGTTAAGTGAAACTCAAAAGTTTGTTGATGAATTGGAAAAAATTAAAAAAATACAAAAAAAACTATTGCTTACAGTAAAATTGGAGTGAATTTAAAGGAATTTAAGAGAAATTAGTAGAATTCAATGAAATTCAAAAAAATTCAAGTGAATTGAAAACAATTCATAAATATGAAACGACCAACAATTCAAGATGAGTTTAAAATACTTCAGGATGAATTACACTAAAAATTAACAAAAAACTTAAAATTTGACCAATTTTAAGAGAATTTCAAAGAATTCAACATAAATTAATAAGAATTCAGGGTGAATTAAAAAAAATATGTGAAAATCTCTTAAAAACTTTGAAACCCTACGAAATCCCTCACTTTGTGTGACTAACTTCTTTTGAAATTCATCAAAATATTATAAAATCCCTTGAAATTCTATGAAATCTGATATTTCCTGAAATTCTACAACATTTATTAAAATACCTTAAACACTTTTAAAATACGTTTAAATAATTAAAATCTGATAAAATCCCTTGAAATCTTATAAAATCTTTCAAAACTTATAGGTCCTATAAAATCGCTCCGTATCTTCCCGAAATTCTAGAAAATTCTTTACAACCGCATGAAATTTGGGTTTAAATCTCTTAAAAATCTCGGAAATCTATTGAAATTTTTCAAATCTCTTAAAAAAAGCCTTGGCACATTTTAAAATACACTACAATATTTCAAACTCTTTAAAATCCCTTCAAATTATTGAAATGAAATAAAAATTTCTTGGTACATTTTAAAATTCCCTAAAAATCTTCAAAATTCTTTAAAATCTCTTCAAATTATTGAAACAGATTGAAAATTCCTTGGAATCTTATTAAATATTCTAAAATCTTCAAATTTATTGTAAATATTTGAAAATCTTTGAAATCTTGCGAAATACCTCGATTGATGTAAATAAATTCTTTGAAATTCATTAAAATGTTATAAAATCCTGTGAAATTACATAAACTCTGATATTTTCAGAAATCGTAAAAAGTTATTAAAATACCTTGATACTTTTTAAACTCTCTTAAAATCATTGAAAACCTCCGAAAACATAAAAGATCCTACAAAATCGTCTCATATCTTTCGAAATACTAAACATTTTTTTAAGACCCAATGATAATTTGTTTGAATCACATAAAATAATTTAAATCCTTAAAAATTCCTTGAAAATTGTATAATCTCTTGAAAATACTTTGGAATCTTTTATTAACATACCCTAAAATATTTCCAATTCTTTGAAATCTTTTGAAATTCCTTGAAACTTTTAAAAGCTCTTGAAAATTCCTGGGATGTTTTAAAAATACCCTAAATTTCGTTGAAATCCTTTTAAATGATTGAAATCTATTGAAAATTCTTCAGAATCTTTTAAAATATGTACCTGAAAATATTTCAAATCTTTTGAAATATTTTGAAATTTTTAAAACACATTAAAATCATTCAAATCCTTTGAAATGCCTTAAAATCATTGAAATCCTCATAAAACATCAAAGATCCTACAAAATCGTCTCATATATTTCGAAATTCTAAACATTTTTTTAAGACCCAATGATGATTTCTTTAAATCACATAAAATCATTTAAATCCTTAGAAATTCCTTGAAAATTTTTTAATCTCTTGAAAATTCTTCAGAATCTTTTAAATAACCTGAAAATATTTCAAATCCTTCAAATGTTTAAAAATTAAATTTGTTTTGTTTGAATCTTTAAAAATACTTTAGAATATTTCAAATTAACTCAAGAAAATTTTCAGAAATAGGTATAGGCCTGAATTTAATAGTGGTTTAACCATGGGTTAACCACAATAATTGACCAGTGACTCTATCTTTAAAAAGCGATTTTTATAGAAAAAAAGTGACTGTGTGACCCTGGCTTTCCCTGACCAACAAAATTGCTTGACTTTTCGGTGATTTGCAGGTTTTCTTTCATAGAGTAAGGAAAACGAGGACTAACTAGAGCATTTGAAATATAAATGATAATCACAATTTTCCGTGTAGTAGCTTGTAGTTTTGAATTCAATAAAAACATGAACTTTTCTAGGTTCCACGACCTATCGCAAGTGAAAAGGGCTTATATTGAACTACAGTCCTGTTATAGTCGTTGCTAAAGTTTAGCAAATAAACATTGAAACTTTGAGAGCAAACCCCAGTCCATTTATGAACTTCCGTTTCAAACAATCTTCCTACAATCACCCTCGTAAATAGCACGAACGAAAACTTTATGAAAACTTTTCCCAACTATTGATTCCACACTCTTGTACTTATTATTCTTTCCATTAGTCGTAAACTTTTATCATTTCAACAAAAAAAAAAAAATAATAATATAATACTCTTCTATCTATTAATTATTCAACTATTGTACTAAATATTATAATCTAAATTGTATTTTACCTTCAGGAAGAATTGAAACTATTATATAAATCTGGATTGATTTCTTCAAAATTCAAAACAATTTTTATATAAAACCTTCTATGAATGGATTAAAACATGTTTAAATTTACTTGAAAAAAGTGAATAAAAGTAACTGATGTGCATTATTAATGTGAATAATGTTCTTTTGAATTTAAAAGAGTTCAAAAGAATTTAAGGAAATTGATAAAAATTCCAAATGAATTTTGACGAATTCAGGATAAGTCCGTAAGAGTTCAAAACAATTCAAGTTAAGTTTAAAAGAATTCAAACGAATTGGAAAAAAAATCTATTGATTTTGGTAAAATTGGAATGAGTTTAGAGAAATGTAAGAGAAATGAGGAGAATTTCATGAAATTCATAAAAATGTAAGTGAATTGAGAACAGTTCATAAATATGAAAAAATGCATTGATTTAAGTAACTTTGAAATGCGTTTAGAAAAATGCAAGAGCATTCTAAAGAATTAAAAAGAATTCAGGATAAATTAATCAGAATTCAGGATGAATTCCAAATGAATTCAAATTCATTGCAAAAAATATTTGAAAATACCAAAATCCTACAAAATCCCTCACTTCTTGTGAATGAATTCTTTGAAATCCATTAAAATATTATAAAACCCCGTAAAATTCTATAAAATCTATTTCCTGAAATCCTGGAAAATTTATTAAAATACCTTAAGTGCTTTTAAAATCATTTAAAATCATTGAAATACTATGAAATCCTATCAAAACCCTTGGAATCTTTTCCAATGTCTGAAAACCCTATAAATTCTGTAAAATTGTTCAAAATCTTCCGAAATTATAGGAGATTCTTTACAACCACGTGAAATTTTTTTTAAAATCACTTTAAATCATTCAAATCCTTGGAAAATCCTTGAAATTTTTATAATCAATTCAAAACGCCTGGAATTTTTTAAAATACCCTAAAATATTTAAAATCCCTCGAAATCCCATTGAATAACTGAAATCAATTATAAATTATTTGGAATCTTTTAAAATACTCTACTATATTTCATACCCTTTACAATATTTTGAAAGCCCTTGTAATTTTTTAAAGCACGTGAGAATTTCTTGGAATTTTTAAAAATATGTTCCCTAAAATCCTGAAAATCCTTTGGAATTACTTTAAATTATTGAAATCCATTAAAAATTCCTTGGAATTTCCAAATTCTTTGAAATACTTTCAAATCCTTTGAAACTTTTGAAAGCTCCTGAAAATTCCTTGGAATGTTCAACAATATCCTAAAATCTTTCAAATTATTGAAATAATTTGAAAATTCGTTGAAATCTTTTAAAATGTCATACCATCTTTAAAAACTATGGAAACACCTTGAAATATTTTAAATCCAACGAAACCTTTCAATTCTTGCGAACAAATGATTTGAAATCCATTAAAATATTATAAAATTCCTTGAAATTACATGAAATCTGATTATATTTCCTAAAATTCTGGAAAACTGATTGACATACCTTGATGGCTTTTAAAATCCTTTAACATCATTGAAATTTCTCGGAAATCTTAAAGACATCCTAGGATCTTTTAAAATACCCTAAAATTTGTAAAACCATTCGAAATCCTTTAAAATGATTGAAATCTAGTAAAAAAGTCCTTGGAATCTTTTAAAATGCCCTAAAAATTTTCAAATCTTTTGAAATCCATTGACACACTTGAAAGCTCTTGAAAATTCCTTGGAAATTTTAAAAATACCCTAAAATAGTTCAAATCCTTTGAAAACGCTTCAAATTATTTAAATCGGTTGCAAATTTATTGGAATCTTTCGAAATATCCTAAAGTCTTTAAAATTATTTTAAATTGTTGGACACACTTTGAAATATTTAAAAAATCTTTCAAATACTACGAAATCCCTGAATTGTAATGAATAAATTCTTTGAAATCCATTAAAGTATTATAAAATCCCGCGAAATTACATCAAATCTGATATTTCCTGATATCCCGAAAATTTTTTTAAAATACCTTAAGAGCTTTTAAAATCTCACAAAATCACTGGAATCCTTCAAAATCTTATAAAATACAATGGAATTTCAACTCCCTTGAAATTCTTTAAACCTCTTGAAAATTTCTTGGGAGTTTTAAAAATATCCTAAAATCTTTGAAATCCATTGGAATACCTACAAATTATTGAAATCATTCGAAATAACCAAAAATATTTATAATCCGTTGAAATCCCATGAAACTTTTTAAAGCTCTTGTCAATACCTTAGAATTTTAACGAATACCCTACGAAAATCTTTCAAATTATTGAAATCTATTAAAAATTACTTGGAATCTTTTGAGATTTCCTAAAATATTATTAAAAAAAAATTGTTTAATTCCGAAATAGGTATAGGCCTGAGTTCAACAGTGGTTAACCCATAGGTTAATTTATTGAATGGGAAGAGAATAAAGTGATCTTTCCATTTAAAAAGGTGACTATACAGGGTGTCGAGCGATTCTTAGGAACGAAATTCAAGGTCTTTTCACGTTTTCCAGGTCAAGAAGTCCAGTTCTTCCAGGTCTCCTTTTTCACATCAAATAATGAAATAAACTTTTGTTATAGATGTAAGAAATGAGCCATTTCATTTTTTACTGACGAACAATTTTAAAAGAATCTTTCGAAATCTTTGTGAATTCGTTGAAATCTCCTAAAGTACTTAAAATCTTTCTGAAATCTTGAAACTTCTGTGAAATCTTTTTAAATTTTTGTAAAATATTTGAAATCCTTGAAATCTTTGAAGTCTTTGTGTTCGTTTAAAATCATTGAAATCTTTTTAAATCTTCTCAAATTTGTTGAAACCTTTTGAAACAGTTTAACATCTTTGAAATATTTGTGAAATTTTTCGTATTCGTTTGAAATCATTGAAATATTTCAAATCGTTTCAAATCTTTGAAATGTTTTGAAATCTGTGAAATCTGGTGTACTGTACCCTTTTTGAAATCTTTGGAATTCTTTTGAAATCTTTATGCCATTTTTAAGAAACCTTTGAATAGTTTTAATCTGTGTAAAATCTTTTGAAATCTTAGACATTTAGTTGACCCTTTTTAAAATCTTTAAAACCTTTTGAAAGTTTTAAAATCTTTGGAAATGTTTGAATCTTTGAAATCCTTGCAATATTTATAAAATGTTCGAAATCCTTGGGAAATTTTTATGAAATCTTTGAAATATTTGTCAAACCTTTTGAAATATTTGTGAGATTTTTCTTAAATCTTTGTTTGTGAAATCTTTTTTATTCGTGTAAATTAGTGAATAATTTTCAATCTTAGTGAGATCTTTTCAAATATTCTAAAAAGTTTTGACACCTTTTGAAATCGTTTCAAATCTTCGAAATGTTTTAAAATCATTGAAATCTGGTGTGCTGTATGTACCCTTTTTCAAATCTTTGAAATTCTTGTATTCTTTTGAAATCTTTATGAAATGTTTGTGAAATCTTTCTGAAATCTTTTTAATCATTTGAAATCATTAAAATATTTTCAATCTGTGTAAAATATTTTGAAACCTTAGAAATCTGGTTTATTTTTAAAATCTTTGGAAATGTTCGAAATCTTTTTCAAATCTTTGAAATCCTTGTAATCTTTATGAAATGTTCGAAATCTTTGGGAAATTTTTGTGAAATCTTTGAAATAATTATCAAACCTTTTGAAATACTTGTGAGATTTTTCTTAAATGTTTGTTTGTGAAATCTTTTTTATTCGTGTAAGTCAGTGAATAATTTTAAATCTTAGTGAGATCTTTTCAAATCTTCTAAAAAGTTTTGACACCTTTTTAAATCGTTTCAAAGCTTCAAAATGTTTTAAAATCATTGAAATCTGGTATACTGTACCTTTTTTCAAATCTTCGAAATCCTTTAAATCTTTTGAAAGTTTTGAAAGCTTTGTGAAGTCCGTGAAAGCTTCGTAAAATGTTCAAAATCCTTTTAAATATTTTAAATTCTTTGAAATATTTTGAAATTTTTAGAATTGTTTTGTAATCTGGTGTACACTCAAAAACCGAATGGTGAAACCCTTGCAAAATCCGTTATATGGCCATGGCTTATTCTAATTCTGAAACTGAATTAACATCGAAATTTTCAACTAATAATTTAGAAGAAGAAATTAAAAACATATAGAATTATTCACAAGACTAAATTCTGTTCATTGCAATTTATAAAATAATTGGCAAAGCCTACAAAAAATGCCTAGAAATCTCTTTATTTATTCTGTAATGAATAAAAGATAAATTATATTTTGATAAATAAAAAACTTTTCAGAAGCAAGATTTCTTATAAACGAGATGTTTCTTTCATAATAGACTAAAAGATTTAAATTACTTTTCGCATTTCAATAAAATAACTATTTTAGAAGAAAAAAAATAATTTCAAAGTTCTCGTGAAACATTCAAAGATTTTTCCAGGTTTTCAAGGTTTTCAAGGTCGCTGGACACCCTGCCATAGTGACATTATCTTGAAAAATTGACTAAAAAGTGATTTCAGAAAAAAGTGACTGGCTGGCAGACCTTATTATTATTGGCAGTTATTTAAAGTGCTTTTTACAAAAATTCCCTGAATTTTGAAATTTTTTTCTTCTAATTCCCTGACTTTCCCTGATCAATAAAATTCCCCGATTTTCAGGTTTTCGTTATCCCTAACCTGCGACCACTCTGCAATTAAAATGTTCACAGCTTGCTGCATCGACAAAATGTAGACAAGTGATTGAAATGTTTTTTTCCTTAAAAAATAGTGACTAAAAATAACTTAAGTGTCCTGATTTCAAATACATTTTTATTTAAATAGCTCACCTGTTTTTTGAGAATAATGTGCTTCCCCTTCCAGTATTTCATCATCCCCAATGCTTGTAGGGTGCTCACTATGTCGTAGGAATCGATCGCCATCTCCTTGCTGATGTCTGGAAGCAGAAAAGAAAATTCGAAATAAGAAAAGTAGGAAACTCGCAGGAGGAAAAGCTCGCCTGTTTGGTAGACGTACCTTTCACGGAAAGTTCCTTTCCCCCAAAGTTGCACAGATATTGCAGTAGCACGTCTTTCCAGTAACTTCGATAAGAGATTAGACCCAAGTCAGACAGCGGCTTCTCCGGGGAACCTATCTTCTTTTCCGTCCTCGTCAGTAAGTAACCTGCGAACAGAAAGAAAGGACTTCGTTATTCTACCATTTCCCATTTCCTCTAACTTTACACCAATCCGAAAAATTAGTCAAATTAGGCACCATCGCTTCCCCTCCCTTCCCCAACTTCTTCCTCCACTCTTCACTTCCCCTTCCCCTACTTTCCCACTCCACTTATCCCTTCAATTCCGCTCCCATCACTTCCGCACCCATCACTTCCTCTACTCTGCTCTCCATTATTTCCCCACACTTCTACATCTCCATCCCTCATTTCTCCTCCACACACTTTCACTACTTCCCCACCTTAATATTTCCCCTCCCTTTCAATACTTCCACTACTTGCCGTCCCTAAATTCTCCTTAATTACCCACCAATCATTTTTCCTACTTCTTTTCCCCACTTACTTCTCATACTTCCCACCCCACCACTTCCCCTCCCTTCCCCAACTTCTTCCTCCTCTCCTCACTTTCCCTTCCCATACTTCCCCACTCCACATATCCCCTCACTTCCACTCCCAACACTTCCTCTACTCTGCTTTCCATTATTTCCCCACACTTCTACTTCTCCATTCCTCATATCTCCTCCACACACTTTCACTACTTCCCCACCTTAATATTTCCCCTCCATTTCAATACTTCCACTACTTGCCGTCCCTAAATTCTCCTTAATTTCCCACCAATCATTTTTCCTACTTCTTTTCCTCCCTTCTCATACTTCTCTCCCCATCATTTCCGCTCCCTACCCCTAATTTCCTTCCTCTCATGTCACCTACTCCCCCCTCCCAAAGGAAGCAAAATATCGTTCTAAGGAGTAGTTTGCAAAATTTTAAGGACTTGAAAAAGGTCATTTTTAATCATTCAAGGCTGAAAATATCTAAGGTGTAGGAAAAAAGGACACTGAAAATTTTCAAACTCGTATAGAGGGTGGTTTTTTCACTGTTGAGGGTAGTATTCGAAATAAAATGAGGGTAAAATTATTTTCAGTGATGCCTACCATAATTTTCTTGTTATACTTATTGCTTTTACGTAAGTCATTTGTCATTTTTACACCAGAAAAAATAAACTCTTTTTAGTATTTAAAGGCCTTGGATCCTGGGTTAAACATTTCTTTTGAATTTATAAAAAATTGTAGAATTATTTTTAAACCGAATCAAAGGAAATAGGGCGGTGAGAGAACTAACAAAAAATATTATTTTTTTTGGCCAACCTAATGTCTAGTTATCAGCCAATTTCAAATTCCCGGTGTTTTTCCGGTTTTTTACGACCACCATTTTTTTTCTGACCAGTTCAAAGATGTCCTTTTGTAATTTGGCCCAAAACCAACGTACAGAAATGGGAATTTTAACATCAAAATGTTGGATCTAAACCAAACAATAATTTATTTACGCGTGCCGAATGTAGCCCAGATGGAGTCTTTTGGTCAATTTTTAAGAACATATTGTAAAAATAGAGCAAATTTTAGTGTTTTCTTAGAATTAAAATGATATCTAATATAATAAATATTTTTCGACATTCTTGAGATTATTTTAAAGTTAAATTTCTATAAAGGCGCAACAACTTATTACCATTATTGTAAAATTTCTTGCTTCCGTGGTGCAACATGTTTAAAGTTGAAAAAAATTGTTGGAAAATTTTTAACATTTTTGCTGCAGAAAGAATTTTTTTTTTTCATATATCCTACAGATGTCTACGAATTTTTCCAAAGTTTCTGTCCCAACGTTGTAAAATGTTTATTACATTAGATTTTATTTAAGTATTAAGAAAATATTGAAATCTTCACTATTATTGAACAATACAATAAAGTAAAAAAATTGAAAAAATGCCTTCATTCTGGCTCATTTAATATAAAATTCAGCTAGCTTTCAATCTATTTCAGAGAAAAAAATTTAACTCATATAATTAACATTAAAAGAACTCAAGATCAGTAATGTATAGTATATTTATATGCGTAAATATAATTGAAGATCAATTAAATTTGATGGAATCATACGTGAAACAATCATATTTTCCTTTCTCTGATTCTCGACTACACAATGAAATGAAGACAAAGTAGAAAAAAGTAGATGTTTCGATCAAACACAATTCCCGATCGTCATTATAATTTCCGGGGTTTTCCCGGTTGGTAAAAATCCAGTTTTCCCCGACTTCCCGGTCCGCTAGACAACCAGATAATATATTCTGTAATTTTAACCAGGGTGTCTAGCGTTTCTTTAAAAAAAATTCAAGGACTTTTCCAGGTTTTCCAGGACAAAAAAGTTAATTTTTCCAGGTATTCGAAAGAATTAAAAAAATCAGACAATTTTTAATGTTTAAAATTGAAAGCAAAAAATGTATGAAAATTGATGCCACACAATATAGAATATTTAAATCTGAAATTATTAAATATAAATTCATTATCAAGGCTTTCAATATGAAATTTTTGAAATTTTGAAAGATTTTCTTGTGAAAATGTCCTGAAATGTTTAATATTTAAATTTCAATATAGAGCATTGTGAAATTTAAAACTAAAAACCTTAAAAGATTGGGAAATTTCATACTGAATATTTTTTGAATTCAGGCTTTTGAAGCAAAAAACTTTAATTTTAAGGCATAAAAAATTAAACTGTGTCAGAACTGCTCATTGAAAACTATAACTTTTAAATTAAAATTGTAGAAATTTTGAAGCTAATAAATATTATCATATCATCTATAGTATCAGGTGATATTCGAAGTGATTAGATACTGTTCAAAGTTGAATAATTTTGAATATTGTGAACCTCCAAACTATAATTGTTCTAAAAATATTCAAAATTATATGCTTTCTAATTAGAAGGTTCAAAAATGATTATATTCAAACATTGAGCGTTAAAATTAAACAATTCAAACTTCGTTTAAAAATTGAATCCTTCTTAAATTACGATGTGGAAACTAAGTTTTCAAGAATGATTAATTTATGAGTTTATTAAAAAATTATATTTGTTCTCCATACTTATTATTAACTATTTTTCCTTTCGCAGATTGATTCCAGATAGTTACGAAAATTAAAATAAATCCGTAAAAAAATGCCACAATACAACTGGAAAATGATCTAAAACATGATGGCTATACTCTTATCAAAAAATCTTAACATTACATAGAAACAAATTACTTAAAAAATTCTAAAGTCTAGCCCTAATCATCAAATAATATTTTTGCTTTCGCAGATGTATTTCGAAAAGTCTAAAGATGTGTGTTTTCTTTTGATAAAATCCAAATCGTTTAAACTATCACTGAATTAGGTCTGTTCTCTTAACGAAAGGATCTTAACATAACAAACATTTAAAAAATTCAAAAAATGCCAAAAAAGGCCAATCTCATGATCCAAAAACGAATTTTCTTGCGTTGATGCATTGAAGTCAGTCAACAGATTCGCATTCAATATGATAAAACCCAAATCGTCAAAATTATCACTAAATCAAGGCTGTACTCTTGCGAAAGGATCTTCACATTACATTAAAAAAAAAAATGCTTCGAAAAGTGTTAAAGACTAGCCCCAATCATTAAATGCTATTTTTCCTCACGCGGATGCATTTCAGAAAGTCCAAACATGTGTGTTTGCTTTGAAAAAATCCAAATCGTTTAAATTATCGCCCAATTAGGACTGTATTCTTAAAATAGCATTTTCACATTACATTAAAACAATTCCTCAAAAAGCGCTGAAGTCTAGCCCTAAGCATTAAATACTTTTTTCCGTAAATAGATTTCACAAATTTTGAAAATGCATGTTTGCTTTGATAAAATTAAAATCGTTTAAACTATCATTGAATTATGTCTGTACTCTCAACGAGATGATCTTAACATGACTAACATTAAAACGATTCCTTAAAAAATGCCATAGTCCGACAATATGATGATCCAAAACTCATTTTTCAAGATTAGATGCATTCCTGATAGTTCATAGATTCTTGTTTTGTCTGATAAAACTCAAATAATTGAAACTATCACACAAATAGGGTTATGCTCTTAACAAGAGGATCTTAACATGATAGAAAATGTCGCGTGACGAAAAGATTTGGGCGGAATAATGAATGCTATGTTATTAGATGTAATTAAGGATTTAAGTCGACTTGACAAAGTTTGATAATTTTCATAAGACCCGGTTCATCGACCAGCGACTCTTTTATCATGTGAAGCGATCGGACGAAATTGGCCGATTCGTCATAGCTCGGTGAATTCGATTATCAGCATCGAAAAACGACATATTGCGCGGTGGCCTGTGCTTGAGCGCACGCGAATGAGTCACGCTTTAAAACGTATTACTGTACCGAGTTTCGGGGCTCCCTGTAATTATCGATTACACAATTAATCCGGCGGTTCATCGGGTCATGTTGGCTTTAACGAGGCTGGAGGTGAATTTCTCGAGGGGAAAATATACATTGAAATACACGGGATATCATCGGTTGCGTCAAAGACTTTTTTTACTTTCAGAAGCTACTAACAAAAATATATTGTATTAGGGTGGTCCTTATTTTCCATGATTAAATTTTTGTGTGTTCACGTTCTTGTTTTGTTCTATTGTCCAAAAAGATGAGCTTCTCCAAATATGAGCAAACAGGTTTCGAAGCCAGTTCAGACTTTATCAGGAATTATTTTTAGAAGCATTACCGTTATGAACAAAAGAGATCTATTTTAATTAAAATTCAATTATTACCTGAAAAACAAAAACATAGAGATATTATGGATGGCACTATCACATCTCTGAGTCAAGGTTAATTTTTAATAGATCACCTGATTAGTGGTCCGATACTATCCGTCGGTATTGTATCTAATTTCATTTTTTACAGATGAGAGATCTCGAATCTGAAACCTGTCTTGTTTTCAAACAAACCATGGAATCAGTAGTTTTTTTTTACTTGTCAGCGTGTTAATCGACAGATTTCAAAGAATCCCGCCCATTATATCGACATCAAGCTGCACATCTATTTTCCTAATGTTCATCATTTGGTAGACCGACTGATTCTCGGCCTTGATCCTGTGAGAAGTTATTATAATTTCATTAAGACTGGGGCTAGTCAGTTTTGAAGACGGCATGTCGATTACTGTTACCACCATTGGTAATAGGTCTTCCATTAGGTTCCAACTTCCACTATTTCGTTGCCTTTCCTAATTCCCGAATTTCCGTTTCGCGCCAAGTAACGCAATCTGGCCTTGAGCCCCGGGTGAATATACGAATCGTAATCTGAATCCCACCTCCTCTATTTCTTGTCAGATCCTTTCTTCGCTCAGAAAATAAAATTAAAAAGAAAATATGAAAAATAAATTATGAGTTGGGATGTCTCAAATGCATGTACGCTCTCGTTTGCTAACTCATTCAATTATCCGCGAAACTTTTGCAAACATTGAATCTTTCTTTAGTAAAAAAATAGATCACCTTACTGTATTAATTAAAGAAGCAAACATTTTTTTTCTCTTAAATTAAACTCGTTGAATAATGTTTGCAATAAGTTTGTTAAATATGCAATATAAAGGTGACAAGTGTGGTCCAGAGCATACCTGTTGAAAGTTCAAATCCAGAAACGTGAATCTTATTAAAACAAAAATTTCCATGTTAACCTGATGGGATTTTCCGGTCCTTTGGTTCTAATACTAACCTATTCGGCTCAAACCTGAAGGGAAATTTTTTTCCTAGCACTTATTTATATTGTGCAAAAAATCGATATTTTTGTTACCACCCCGTACCTTTGTTCAAGTGCCTAAACAAATTATCTACTTTGAATTCGCGCCAAATAAAAATACTTTGAGATACTTTAAGGAATAATAATCGACATTAATTTTTGGTATGATCATATTTTAGGACCCTCTTATAGGACCCTGAGGAATACCCCATAAGTGCTAATTGAAAGTTTCATATAATACTATGGTTCATGATCACATTAAACAAAAATTTAATGCAAAAATAATTATTGATGGCTAATTTATTGATTTTAACTTATTTTATGAATAACTTTCAATTGTTTAAACATTCTGAATTTTTTAAAGAATTAGTTTCTTGTATAAATAGCAAAATAGGTATCTATTGTAGAATGTAGATGGTATGAGTCTTATAATGAATATGAACCATGTTATTATTAATTTGTTGTTACTGATGTTTACCTTAGTTTTAAGAAACAATTTTTCATCTTTGATGCATTTGAAAATTGTTTGAATAAGTTGGTACTCTAAAACTGTGTAAATGGGAGCAAACTAAGAAAAGAATATTGTTGTATTCTGCACTTATTCATGATGTAGAAATTCTACTAAGACTGAACCAGAAACTTTTTTTGATGAAGAGGTTGAATTTTCAACCAAAAAAGATTTCAATTTTTAATAAAAAACAGTTGAATGAATTAAAAAATTGAAATTTCAACGAAAAATATTGATTTTCTACCAAAAAGACAAAGTTTCAACTAAATACATAAATTCAATACATACAACCATATAGTTGAATTCTTAACTAAAAAGACCAATTTTCGATTAGAAAACTAATTTTTAACTAAATACGTGAATTTTCAACTAAATAGTTAAATTTTTAGCAAATAAAGACTAATTTTCAGCTAAGAAGATTAGTTTTTTTACCGAAAAGACAAGTTTTCAACTAAATTTTCAATTAACAGTTACATTTTCGACTAAAAAAGACAATATCCTCACAAAATTAATGAAATTAAAACTAAAAATAATAATTTTTGAACAAAAAAGACGAATTTAGAGAAAAAATAATTGGAATTTATTTGATTTATTTCATTTTTTAACGAAAAAAGATGTTAATTTTAAATTTAAAAAAGTTGAATTCAACTGAAAAACTCGAACTTTTAATGAAATAGATGAATTTTTAATGGAACAGTTTAATTTTCAACCTAAAAAGACAAATTTTTTTACAAACTAGATGAATTTTTAACTAAGAATATTATCTTTCAACCAAAAAGGGCAAATGTTCAACATAATAGTTAAAATGTTAAACAAAAACTATAAGTTTCTCACAAAACAAATGAATTGTCAACTAAGACGTTTCATTTTATACCAAAAAGACATGTTTTCAACTAAATACATACATTTTCAGCCAAAAAAGTCGAATTTTCATCTAAGAAGATTAATTTTCGAACAAACAAGACGAAATTTCAAGAAAATAGTTAAACCTTTAACAAAAAATATGAATCTGTAACGAAAAATTTGTTGACAAGGTAGGTCAAGTTGGAACCAATTTTTTAATTTTTGAACAAAGAGATGTTATTTTCGAATTAAAACCCGCTGAATTTATTTAAAACAGATTAATTTTCAACCAATAAGAATAATTTCCTATCAAAAAGATTATGCTTTTACTAAGAAAATTTTTTTTTTTACAAAATGGATGACTTTTCAACTGAGAACATTAATTTTGGACCAAAAAGGACGCATTTTGAAGGAATCAGTTAAAATTTTAACCAAAAAGCTAAATCCGCAACCAAGCAAATTTTTTAAACAAATTAACTAAACTTTTAATCAATTTGTCTAATTTCGAAAACAGATGAATTTTCAATAAAATAGATGAATCTTTAAGCAAGAAGAATTATTTTCTACTAAAAGGACGAATTTTCAACTAAACACATGCATTTTAATCGAAATAGTTCTATATTCAACTAGAAAATATTAATTTTAAACTAAAAATATTACTTTCTCACCAAAAAGATGAATTTTTAACTAAATATATTAATTAAAACCAGATGGTTAAGTTTTCAATTAAGAAGATTAATTTTCGACAAAAAAAAGACAAATTTACAAGAAAATAGTCAAATTTTCAACAAAAAAGATTAATCTTCATCAAACCAAATGAATTTTGGACAAATTAGGTCCACTTTCAACCAAGTAGTTGAATTTGAAAAAAACACGAATTTTCGACAAAACAGTAAGCAATAAATTATTTAAAATGATGCATTTCCCTATTTCAATGAATAAAACTAATTATTCACGTTTTATCATATTTCACCTTTAAAAAATAATATTTTCAATGAAGTACTTAATAAAAACATTTAAAATTTTTAATTCAAGATCGAAAAGAATTTTTTTTTCCTGAATAATTTTATGCAAAATGAGTGATTTCCAAACTACTTTCATTTTCGGCTCATTAGAGACAAAAAAGTAACAATTGAAAAAAGAGGGAGAAGAAAGGAAAAATTTAACCAAATTCAACCTCTCACTTTTTTCTCTCTCCATCTTTTTCATACTACAAGGGAACCAACATGTTTCGAGGCTAATTTAGAACCCCTTATCAAGGATTATTTATAAGAATGAAAACAATCATTTGAACGAAGAGACCAACTTTTTCACGGACGCCAATGTTTTTTATTATTATATTATTATTATTACCATGACAATCTGTCATGTCATGTCATCTGCGAAAGCTAACCCACGTACCTTTACTGTTTCTAGACCTACACCTTCTTCGTCGGAGAGGCACATTCTTAGACACTTATCAATTATTATAATTGTTAATTTTTAACTATCATAAGAAATAATTAACCATACCTTGTAGTTTTCCTATAAAAAATCCCTGATGAGAAGGTCTAAATAAACTACTAGGGAACCAACATGTTTCGAGGCCAAATCCGACCCCCTCATCAAGAATTATTTATAAGCATAAAAACAATCATTTTAATGAGAAGAAAAACTTTTTCACGGATGCCAATATTTGTTTAAAATTATTATTTCCATAACAATCTTGTCATCTGCGAAAACTAACCCACGTACCTTTATTTTGTCTAGACCTACACCTTCTTTGTCGAAGAGGGCGATTCTTAGACACTTATCCATACACATAATAGCTGATTTTTAACTAGTATAAGAATTTATAAATCATGGCTTGTAGTTTTCCTATAAATAATCCCTGATGAGGGGGTCTAAATCGGCCTCGAAATATGTTGGTTCCCTATTTCTATAAAAAATACGGAAAAAAAGCTGAATTTGATTGACTTTTTCCTTCTTTCTCCCTCTTTTTCAATTGTTATTTTTTTGTCTCTAATGAGCCGACATGTCAGGTAGTTTGGAAGTCTGCTTTTACTAGTGAATCTTTTTCATGCTTATTTTGAATAAAATCATTGATGAAAAATAGATTTCTCTTTGATCTTAAATTTGAAAAATTTTCAACTCATGATTCGTTCCGATCTGCAGGGTTTGCTTATGAATTTTATAAGAGTTCTTTTGAGTCCAAATGATTTTAACTCATTTTCTTGAAAGAAATGTATTCATTTAAATTTTTGTAAAAGAATGTTTTAAATGATAGCAATTTTAGAGATGCTTCAACATTTTTTGGATTGTTTCTTTTCCTATTTGGAAAATGTCATAATCTTAATATATTGGTTCAGAATCAGCAACAAAAAAACTTTTTTAATCTGAAGAGTATAGAATATAGAGTATAGAAAATAGATTATACAGAATACATCCAGGTTAAAAAAAAACAGGTATTCACCATTATGAAATCCAGAAACCATTTCCTCAATTTTTTTAAAAGAAAACTCAAGTTACATATTCGATCGATTTTCATGATGGATTCCTCATAAGCTACAAAAAGAATGATGAAAGTAACAGCACATCTCATTAAGCGATGCCCATAAACTACATTTGTCCCTCATTTACTTCATAAATAATGTATTGCAAGTTAGTTAATTTTGTTATCTTGAAATCAAGAAGATCGACGGACTATCTTGACCTAATACGTTTATAATGATAAGGTATCAATCCTTTAGGGAAAGTAAGAAGAAAGATGCCTGTAGGTGAAGAAGGCATTAACCCTATCCCAAACGATGATGAAACAAGATTGTGAGTTTCAACTAATAAGATTATTTGATTATGACCAAAGAGGAGAATTATTGTGTTTTGCTGCTTGAATCTTCATGAAAAGTTTCGATCATTAACTTCTGATGAAAGATGCATCGGGGATTCTTTTGGTTACTAAAAGCGAAATTATTTATCAATAGGTGAAGAAGGAATTACCCTAATACCAAAAAATGATGAAACAAGATTTTAAGTTAGTTTCAATTAATACATCTAGACAATTATAATATTTTACTTCCTAATTCTGTGAAAAGTTTCGATTCTGATTTTCTGACGTTAGAGGCAAAGGGGATTTTTTTACTGAAAGCCGAATTATTTATCCATAGGTGAAGTAGGCATTATTACTTCTGTACCAAACGATGAAACAAGATTTCGAATTTTCTACTCATCAATTTTTTATTAAAAAAATCGATTTTTAAACAATAAGATTAATTTTCTACTGAAAAGACTAATTTTCAATAATTACATGAATTTTCACCCAAATAGTTGAATTTTCAACCAGAAAAGACTAATCATCTACAAAAAAGATGTGCTCTCATCTAATTAGATTAATTTTTCACAAAAAAAAAACAAATTTGCAAGAAAATAGACAAATTTTCAAACCAAAAAATTAATCTTCAACCAAAAAATAAAATTTTAACAAATGAGTTCCACTTTCAACCAAGTATTTGAATTTTCAAATAAAAGAAAAAAAAAAAATTCCTAATAAAACAGTGAGCAATATAATTTAAATTAATAATTTTGATTTTCGAATAGTTGAATTTTTAAGGTCTACCATTAAAAAATTCATTTATTTGGAATGTTTATAGCTTAAAATCATATTTTGAACATTTTTTTGGAATATATATTTCAATTTTAGAAACGTCCAATAAAAATTTCTTGATTTTTCAAGGTTTGCAATTGAAGACTATTTAATATTCAATGTATTCAACAAAAAATGATGCAATTATGAATGGTTCTTTTGAAATTGTTCCAGTTTCGACATTAAAAATGACAAATTATTCAATTTAATGATTTAAATTTGTCCAATTAAAGAAATTTCAAATTTAAGTAAGTTCAAGTATGTAACTTTGAACGTTCTTCATAATTGTTCAATTTGAAGATTTACAATTAAAAACTTGTCAATTTCAACGATTTGCATATATATTATATATTAATTATAATTGCAAATATATTTTCAACATTTTTTTATCATTTATTTTAATTTTAAATCATTTTTAAAATAGTGCAAGTTTGGTGATTTAAAATTGAAAATTGTTTAACTTGATGATTTGAATTGAAATTTAATTGCTTTAATTGATTTGCAATTTAACAAACGTGAAGTTCAAGTATGTATAAATCAAATTTCTTAAATGTGGATGATTTAAATCTTTTAAATTGGAGACATTTTCAATTTAAATTATCAAGATTAAGGAATTTTTATTTGTAGAACTCAAAACTTGTATAATTTCTAATTGTTGATTTTTAAAATTGAAAATATTCAATTTCATGAATTAACAATATTCAAAGTTCTATAAATCTGATGAATAACAATTTAAAATTCTTAAATTTGGAACATTTAGAATTGAAAATGATAAAATTTTCAAGATTTATATTCCAATTATTAAAGTCATGTAATTTTGAACATTTTGTTAAAATAGCTCTCTTCAATTTTAACGATTTTCAATTTACAGTATTTAATTTTCAGGATTTTTAATGGACTGTTTGTTAATTTTTTATGTTCATCGTTCAAAATCATGAAATTTTGAACATCTTTTTCGAAATAGGTAAAACGATGTAATTTTTAATGTTTTCTTTTTTTTAATAGTTAATTTTTGAAATTTGACCATTGGAAATTTATCATTTCAAACGTTCATACTTTAAAATGAAATTTTTAACATTATTTTGGAATATTCCTTCCAATTTTGAAGATTTATAATGGAAATTTCTTCAATTTTTAAGATTTGCAAACGAAGTATCTTCAATATTTAATGTGTATAACAAAAAAATGATGCAATTTTAAATGGTTTTTGAAATAGTTTAAGTTTAGAGATCTAAAACTGAAAATTATTCAAATTGATGAATCCAAATGGAAATTCAATTACTTTTATAATAATTGATTTGCAATTTAACAATCTTCGAGTTTAAATGTGTATAAATCAAATTTCTTGAATTTGAATTATTTAAATCTTCTGAATTGAAACAATTTTTTATTTAAATCATCAAAATTAAGGAATTTTTACTTGTAGAACCTAAAGTTTGTGTAATTGTTAATTATCAATTATTCAAATTAAAAACTCTTGATTTTTATGGAATTAAAATAGTCAAAGTTCTAGATTTTTGAAAAGCTAAATTAATATTTCCTGAATTTGGAACATATATAACTGAAAATTATTAAACTTTTAATAATTATTTATCAAACGTAAAGATATGTGATTAAAAATCTTTTTTATCGAAATAATTGAATTTTGAAGATTTGTTCAATTGTATATATTTTCAATTAGAAATTCAAAATTATGAACAGTAAAAATGACAGTTGATTTATTTTATGGAAATTGGTATAATTTTTACATGAAAAGGAATGGTAATTCAGAGGTCTCGGTCAGCAAGTAACTATATTGTATTAAATAAGAGATTGTTAAAAATATTTTGTGAAATTACTTTCTTTTTCCGAATAATTCCTATCTTGATTTTCTAATGCTAGAAGCGTAGATATTTTTTTCGGTATGAAAGCAAAATTATTTATCAATTCCCACTTGAAAAAGTGGACGTGCAAGAGGACGTAAAAAAGTACGCATAAAAGGACTTACAAAAGGACGTACCAAAGGACGTCCCAAATTGGGATACAAAAAGACGTCATTTGATGCGTCCTTTTGTAGGACCTTTGGTACGACCTTTGGTACGTCATTAGGTACCTCCTTTGGTACGTCCTTTGATATGTCTTTTAATACGTCGTTTAACTAAAAAATATAATCTTTAAGCACTTTTCTTCAAAAAGGAAATGACGTCAGAAACGACGTACCAAAGGACGTACTAAAGGACGTCGACAAGACGTACCAAAGGACGTACCAAAGAACGTACCAAAGGACGTACCAACGGACGTACCGAAGGACGTACAGAAGGACGTACCGAAGTACGTCATTTTTTATTCCAATTTGGGATGTCCTTTAGCACGTCCCTTTGTACGTCCGTTGGCACGTCCCTTTGTACGTCCTTTGTTACGTCCCTTTGTACGTCTTTTAGCACGTCCCTTTGTACGTCCTTTGTTGCGTCCCTTTGTACGTCTTTTAGCACGTCCCTTTGTACGTCCTTTGGTACGTCCTTTAGTCCATACTGTTGTACGTCCTTTTATACTTATTTTTTATGTGCTTTTGTACGTCCACTTTTCCAAGTCGGTTTTGTTATTGGAATTTAATAATAAAGGGGTTGATGGTAGTGGAGTATGATTATTGATTAGTTCGGCGGAGTCTGATCGGTAACGGTAATCCATCAAGAGAAACCCCTTCCACGGGCCGATTCCTCTTCCCGCCCCTTTCGACTCCAACGTCCACCTCCGCCTTCATTCACCGTGAAGGACGGTCTTTAAAAACGCATTATCCGGGACAAAGTCGACTCCGAACATCTATCTTTCCTCCATACCCACGCAAGTCCAATAAAACCGATCCAAGTCGATCGCCCGGACCGTTCAATTATTTTGCAATCAGCACCACTGCCCATCCGATCCGGATGCCAAACACGTTCTCACATTATTCTCCTCTTATTTTCCTCACTTTAATCCTTTTCTTTCGTTCACGGAATAATATTTTTAATCTGTGCTTTGGCTTCTAGTAGAATCGAAATTGCATGCGAAGGTGGTGCCATCTAGAGACGATTGAGATGCACCACGATATGCTCTAACTCAGTCGGTAATAGCGGAAACCTAGACAGAGTTTAGGCGCCAAATTCAAATCGGTGTACTTATAAGCTTATAAATAGACATGACTATCGCTTTTCGCCACGAATTTGATATATTTTGCCAACTAAAAAATCTCACACGCAGGTATCACAGCCCTTCACATTTTTCACTGATTCTCTTTTCCCCCTTTTCCTTTTCTTTCGTTCACTTTCAATTTTCTCGTGGATTGAATAAAATTTTGATTCTGTGCTTTGGTTTCTAGTAGAATCGAAATTGCATGTGAAGGTGGTGCCATTTATCGACGATTGAGATACATCACGATTCGCTCTAACTTGGTCGGTAATAACAGAATATAACCTAGATAAAGTTCAGGAGCGAAATTCAAGTCTGAATGCCAACTAAAAAATCTCACTTAGAGAGATCACAGTTTAAAATTGAAATTTATTGTCTTTTATAGATTTGCAATTTAACATTCTTCAAGCCTAATGATATATAAATCAAAATACACTAGGCTCTCGATTGTAGCACGGCTTTGGTTCTGACCTTGGCTTGAATCGAAGTTTACAGAAACGTAAGCATCAGGGCCGTGTCATAATGTAAATCTTCAAAATTAAAGAAATTTAAAGTTTAAATCAAACTTTATAAATTTTGATTTGTAAAACTTAAAACTTGTAATTTTGAATTGGATAATTTTGAAAAATACAAGCTCTTCAATGTTGAAGATTTACAAATCAAAGTTCTACAATTTTGAAGAGTTACTATTGACAATTCTTGAAATTGGAACATGTGGAATGGAAAATTATTAAATTTCTTAGATTTAAATTTTTAAAGTACGTAATTTTCAAACTTTTATTTATTTGTTCAATGTTTAAGATTCCCAATTGAAAATTCATTGATTTGAACAATTTTCAATTTAAGGCTCTTTAGTTTTTCGGATTTTTAATTAAAGATTTATTAATTTGGAATCTCTTTATTGCAAAGTTATGTAATTTTAAGCTTTTTTTGTTTTTGAATAGTTCAGTTTTGAATATTCGCAAGTGAACATTTGTCAAATTTAACGATTTGCAAAATTTTTATTTTTCCATTTTTACGATCTTCAATTGAAGATTCATTAATTTGGGAAATTTCTAGTTTAAATTGATATGTTCAACATTTTCTAAAATATTTATTCCAATTTCAAAGATGGACAATAAAAATGTCTTTAATTTTTAAGTTTCATAGTAAAAGACTCTCCAATATTTATTTTGTGCAATAAAAAGTTATTCAATTTTGAATGATTTTTTTGTGGTAGTTCAAGTTTGGAGATTTGAAATTGAAAATTATTATTCAACTTAATGATTCAAAATTGATTTACTTTGATAGCTTTGCAGTTCAATATTCTTCAAGCCTAAAAATTATTAAATTTTTTTAATTTATATTTTAAACTTTAAAGGAATGTAATTTTAAACTTTTTTTTCGAATACCTCAATTATTCACTCAATTTTTCATGTTTTTTTGCTTTTTATGTGGATTAAATAAAATTTTGATTGTGCGCTTCGGTTACTAGTAGAATCGAAATTGCAAGCGACGGTTATCAAACAAAAAAATGAATTTACAGCTTAGAAGAGCAATTTCCTACCACAAGAGATTTTAATTTTAAATCAAGAACAGTTGAATTCATCCAAAAATGATTACTTTTGTAATAAATAGTTGACTTTTTCTCAACCTAAAAAAATAGTTTAATTTTTAACATCAAAAAAAGAAATTTTCAACAAAATAGTTATATTTACAAGTGAGAAAATTCATTTTTTACCAAAACATACGAATTTTTACAAAAGTGATGAGTTCTTAAACAAAATTATGAATCATCTACCGAAGACATTAATTTTTAACAAAGTGCTTGAACGTTTAATCAATTATTTCAATTTCCAACCTAAACAGATTTTAGTTTTGAATAAAAAACAGTCGAATTCATAAAAAAAATATCGCTTCACAAAGAAAGTTAATTTTCAACCAAATTGTTGAATTTTCAATCAAAAAAGTCAAATTTTTTACAAAACAGTTGAAATTTTCTTAATTTTAAATAAAATTAATTTTTGTACTCTAATTTTGAAACGCTTTATGTTCAATTTCTAACCAAGAAGATAAATTTTCAGCTGATAAGATTCAATTTTTACCAAAGAAAGGTGCATTTTTGACCTATGTCATAAATTTTAAACTGAAATGAAAAATTGTAAAATAAAAAATTAATTTTGAACAAAGTAGTCAAACTTTCATCAAACTAGTCTATGTTTTATTTCAAAAATATTTTAATTTTAAATAAAAAACAGTTGAATTTATTAAAAAAATATGATTTTGTAAAAAATTGTTGATGTTACAACCAAATTTTTTTAATTTTTAAGATAAAAGGACGAATTTTCTACATAACAGTTTAATCTTCAACCCGAAATTGATGAGTCTTAAATCAAAATGTTGAATCGTCGACCAATAAGATTAATTTTCAACCCAAAAAGATGCATTGTCAACAAAATGCATGAAATTTCAATCAAATGATTTAATTTTCAAGCAATATTTACCAAAAATAAAATAATTTAATTTTTAGTCAAGGAAATCAATTTTGAGCCAAAAGGAGAATGAATTTTTAATAAAATAATTCAATTCCCAACCAAGTAGATCAGTTTTTAATAAAAAAAAATAATTTTTAACGAAAAATATTGATTCTTAACAAATTAGTAGAATCCTTAGCCAAAAAAGATTTCTCCGTTAAAAAATAACGAAATTTCAACCAAATTGTGGCATTTTCAAAACAAAAAGCCGGATTTTCCTCCAAGCAGTTAAATTGTCAACCCAAAATATATATTCATTTTCCACAAAAAAGTTATTTTTCAATAAAACAGTTCTAATATCATCCAAGAAAATATTTTAATTTTCAATCCAAAACAGATTAATTCATTCAAGCAATATCACTTTCGAAAAATAATTGAGTTTTTAAACCAATTTTTTGAATTTTTAATCTGAAAAGTCCTAAATGGTTAAATTTTCGAATTTTCTAGTTTAATTTTCTACACAAAGAAACTGATTTTCAACAAAATATTTATTAGGTCAACCAAAGAGATGAATTTTCCAGTAAAATTTTAAACCTTCAACAACAACAAAAAAATGAATTTTTATCAAAGTAGTTTTACTTTTAAAGGCGCTGTTGAGTTGTCAAACCTAAAATATGAATTCTCAAAGAAAAATATAATGGTTGATATTTCAACCAAAAATAGATTTTATTTTTAAATAACAAAATAGCTGAATTTATACTGAGTAGACAAATTCTTAACATAATAGTTGATTTATTAAACCAAAAACGAAACAATTGAATTTTCAATCCAAAAATATAATTTATCAACAAAAAAGTTAATTTTCAATCAAATAGTTGAATTTTGTACGAAAATAGTTCAATTTTCAACTAAGAAGTATGACTTTGAAAAAAAATAGTTTAATTTCCCATCCAACTGTTGAATTTTCAAGCCATAAAAACGAATTTTCTATAAAACAGTTAAATTTCAACCCGAAAGTATGAATTTTCAACAAATAAGTCAATTTGCAACCAATTATTTGAAGTTGAACTAAAAGAGATAAGTTTTCAACAAAATTGTTGAATCTTTAATAAATTATTTAAACTTTAAACCCAATAATAAAAAGTTTCACTAAAAAAGATGAATTCTGAACCCAAAATATAATAGTAGACTTTTCAACTACAAAAAATGAACTTTAATCCAAAAATAGTTGGAATTTTTTATTGGCTTACCGAGAAAAGGAGGAAAAAAGAGCGGAAAGAATGTGAAGCTTGCGATAGGAATTTTGATTCATTCTAATTACTTTGAAAATAACAAGAAAAAGTTTGAAATGATTTTTGAAAATTTCAAAAAACTTAGGAGATATTCAGAATTCTTTTCGGAAATGCAGCTTAAAAACTTGTGTTTGAAAAGTCCATGAAGTTTTTGAAATTTTTTATTTTTTCAACCAATATTTCTTTAAAACGGTGTCTTATTACGAATAGTTTAGAAAAAGAACCTCAATAGCATTCAAATAACAAAAGTTATGAAAGTTCAAAAAAATTACCAAAATTTTCAATTACAAATTTCAGTTAAAAATTCGACTTTCCCGTTTCAAAATTTATCTCTTTTAGTACAAAAAAATCTTCGTTTCTTTCTCGGTTTGAAAACGCAACTGTTTTGTCGGAAATTCGTCTTTCTTGTTTCAATCCAACTGTGATTGATTTTAAATTAAAATATTTTTGGGTTGAAATAATATCAATTATTACATTTTTTGTTGAGAATTCATTAATTTAATATTTTTGTTGACAACTTAACTACTTGGTTGGAAACTCACGTATTTTTTAAAAAGTTTAACTATTTTGGTATAAAATGAAACTATTTGGTTGCGAGTAACCTTTTTTTTTGGGGAAATTAACTCTTTTGTTGAAAATTCATCATTTTGGGTTGAAAATTGAACTACTTAGTTAACAGTTGAACAGCTTTGTTAAAAATTCAGTTATTTGTTCAAGGATTCATAATTTTAGTTTGAAATACATCTCTTCGGTTAAAAATGTAACTATTTTGTTGAACATTTTTTTTTTTAGAAAATTCAAATATTTTGGTATAAAATTAAACTATTTGGTTGATAATAAACTTTTTGGTTGAAAATTGATAGTTTCGGTATGAAAATTCAACTATTTGATATAACATGCATGTATTTTGTTAACAATTTAACCATTTAGCACAAATTCCAACTATTTGGTTGAAAAGTAACTTTTTTGTTCAAAATTTATCTTTTCAGTTTGAAAATTCAAATCTTTTGTAAAAAATGTGTATTTTTTATTTACTTCAACTATAATGCCTATTTTTTTGAAATTAGGTTTTGATGAATTATCATCTTAGTCATTTTGATGTTTAAATTATAAAATTAAGGAAGTAAAAATAGTAAATTTTTAGGTAACTTGAAGTTATTTTATCCAGTAACTGTAACTAGTTACAGGTAAAAGTAACGTAACTTTAACTAGTTACTCAAAGAAAGTAACTTACACTGAAAAAAAGATTAGTTGGGACAAATAATAACATTGTTGGGACAGCTATTTTAGTTAGTAAATAATGGCACTGCTATTTAGTTAGTTGTGATAACTATTTTATTCAAGTTAGGCACAAGTTGTTGCTCTCACTATCTAATCAGGTAGACTCACTATTTTACTATGTCAAAACGACGCTCTGTAGATAGTTGAACTTCCGAATATAGTTAGTCATGTCTACTAATAAATTTGTAGGTATAATTATTTTATTTTTCTTACATAGGAACTAATTAAAATATCTGTCACTATACTATTGGAATCTGAATTAAAAAGATCCCAGTGGACACGAAGGCATTTTTTTGGGACATCTTAGGGACGCTGATGGCATTCCAGCTGATAAGGCGTTTTAAAAAAATATGTCCCTATGCTCACTAAGATCTAATTGATGATGCACTTTGCTGGTTCGGATTTCCAGTAAAACTTAAAACTGGTTTGATTTTATAATTTCTTATACATACCTTCGAATACTTCGATATAATCTCCGGATCTTAAACTTTGCAACACTTCTGATACTTTCATTATTTATATACAAAATAATGAGCTTCAATCTAACGAGACATCAAGTGAGCAGCGAGTTATGACGGCCATGTCTAAACGTTCTCCCTATGTTGGTACCTTTGTCGCATTCTCAATCGTACCAATCAAGGTAGCAAATAAAATAGTTACGCCACCTACTTTAATTTGTTAGAGAAATCAATTAGTAATACAGATGACTATTTTATTGCTAACTTTGATCACTAAAACGTTATTAACGTAAACTAGTCACCAGTACTACAAACGGCTTCCTAAAACGACTGATTGCTTAGTCGATGTTACTGACTAGTTGTAAGAACCATTGAATGCTTCACGCTGTGATCCATGAACTTATTATTAACGTTTATGCCATCCTCATACATAGAAAGGCTCTTCCTAAAACAAACATATAAACATAAGAACGAACTGAAGTCGCTTTCCATACGTTCACCATTCACGCTGATTTGTGTCAAAACACTGGAAACAACACCATCAGAAAATCAAAGAGTAAAATTGAAATGGATGGGAAACAATCGAGGGTGCTCGCCTCTGATGCGAGGGACTTAGTAATTTCCTGATAAAATACGAACACCCGGTGTGGACAGAGCGTGCAGATAGGTAGGTAGAGAAAAGTGGCCCGAAGCGGCTCCACGTTCGATGGCGCGTAAAGAGTGTCGAAGCATAAAGAGTCGCGTAAAGAGTGTCGAAGCAAAAAGCCATGACAAGGTGAAAATGCAGTAATAAAAGCCGCAAGCTCTCACCGTCCCACTTACCGATGCCATAGGTGTACACATTGATGTGTACCAACTCTCGACGCCGTATCGATAAAAGCTTCGGTGTATTGCAAGCTCGTCCGCGAACGGAACACCGGAATCCGTAACCGGGAGTTTGTCATGGTATGGGAAAGCCATCAATTTCAATGGGCTTTGAAAACCGAACTACTTGTTGCATGCTACCTCATACCCCATACCCGCAACCCACCTCCTCACCACCAGGACACCCGAATGGTTTCACCCTCCTCTCGATACGCGAGCCGATAGCTTCCCTCGGGAAACGATGGCTTCGAACCCTCATCCCTTGTGCGAAAGCACGAACAAGCACACTTCCTGGATTTATTTTCTATTCGACTCGCACTCTTTTTTTCGCGGAGCTTGTTTCCTCTACTTCTGGGATTTACTATTATCGCTGACTTTTCATGGATTTGTGGGAATGTCGATTTTACTATTTGATAGATATCTCCAATGAAGGGCAGTCTTTTATCCTTTTTAATTGGCTATTTTTTTGCTCTGTTGTACAATTTGCCCATTTTTGTCAAATTTATTGCAGGCAAATTTTGAAAAATGTTTTGTTGAGTGAATAAGGGAACAGTGGCTGCTTATGTTTCAGCGGTGGAAATAGTTTTTTATGCATATTAGGAATTATTGCTATTTATTTTTAAA
The DNA here is from genome assembly GCA_011634705.1 of Andricus grossulariae. Classification (NCBI taxonomy): domain Eukaryota; kingdom Metazoa; phylum Arthropoda; class Insecta; order Hymenoptera; family Cynipidae; genus Andricus; species Andricus grossulariae. The sequence goes on along the minus strand of JAABKJ010007545.1, from coordinate 50,903,335 downwards.
TGTGTATATGTGAAGAAAATATATTATATGGAGCAGGGATTGCTGATTGAATTTAAGTAACTTTTTCTTACAATTTTTATGTTCTGAAAACTTTAAACATGATTCTCTCGAAACAACGTTTTCGCGCTCTGCGCGCACGATTTCTCAAGAAGTTTCCAAATGATTACTTTCAAATTTTCTACGTTTATTCTGAACATAAATATGTGCAGGCAAATTTTGAAAAATGTTTTGTTGAGTGAATAAGGGAACAGTGGCTGCTTATGTTTCAGCGGTGGAAATAGTTATTGTAGGAAAAAAGCCGGGGGAACCTAACACTGCTAAAATCGATAATTTTCTAAGTATCACATGCCCTTAATTAGTAGGATACGCGTTGGAATAGGAAGTGATTCTTTATTCCTCTTAAGCTGTTGGAGGACTCTAAAGGTTTTCCTCGAGATATCCGCAACTTGTACGTCCAATTTTCCTGGGGATGTCTAAAATTAAGGCTCTTGATATGTATGATTTCGATGAAAAAATTGAATCTGTTGTGTCACATTCTTTTTTTTACATCACTGGTAAAAAAAAATAAGAACATTATGAGGAAATTGGGGGCTTGAGACCCGTATGCTGGAAGCTAAGTCCTTTAGTCCAATTTTCATCGGGGAAGGCTTAAATTAAAGCTCTTGGGATGTAGAATTGCGATAATGAATAACAATTATCAAATAAATATAAACGAAAAAACTTTAAAACAATCATAAAAATTACTCTCAAATCCTGTAGCCTACGGAACCCTTTCTTGAGGGCGCTTGCCTACCACTTTGGCTTGAGTTTGTTTTTTATCGAAGAAAATTAGATCAAACGCTATACGTAAAGAAAAAGGACATATGTATAACGCTCATTATAATATCATATCAATTCGATAGAAGAATACATACATAAAATAATAAACGATATGAAGTAGCTTGAATTTTCTTCTTTCTAGCATAAAATCCTATGGATTTGCAAATTATATTTGCACAAATGAAATGAACGATGAAATAAAGGTAAAGACTTGAAACTTAAACATTTCTAGACACACTAAACATTTGTTTTAAGAGTTATATAAGGTATATAACACGTCTGAAATATTTTGTCTACAACTTTTAATTCATGAACTTGACAAGCTCATAGTATTTTACATGCGTTTTGAACTTGAGTTGCCTGAGTTTTAAAATTCTGGAATGCTTTTTAGATTGTAGTTCTTTTTGTAAATTTGATTTATTCTTGTCAAGTCGAAAAATTTTAATTTTCTGTTCTCTTTTTCAATTTTAACTTCACTCTTTTCCAAGCTGAGATCTTTTCTAATTAAATTCTTATTAACTGGGAAGAATTTCTAATTCAAACTATTATCAAAACAGAAAACTTTTTAAATTGAAATTTTCGATGTTTGTGAAAGATGAATACTTGTTTTTCAGCAGTGTTTGTTTTTGAAGCCATACAGCCGGATAATTTTAGTTTTACTGATAAAAACTACATGTGAAAATTAAAATGTTAATTATATTTAAATATCTCAAATCTATATATAGCTTATAAATAAAATTTTAAAGCGCTAATAGAAACATTTAATTATGACATAGTATTATTCCAGATTCCAGAGCTTGAGTATATTGAAGAGGAATGTATATAATGTATATAATATTAAGGAATATAGTAATGCCTTCTGTAATATATTACATGGAAGCAGTCTAATTGCAACAAAGGATTTCAAGAACGATTTGCTATCGTGTTACGGGCGCGTGTGCATTGCTGCATCGCAACGGAGCTCGTGTCGTCATGCCAACGACCCACATCCTTTAATGAACCACGTGTTCCGCGTAATTGCGTTAAACTTCCGACATATGTCCTCGCACTAGACTAAATTTTTACAAAAAAAGCAATGCAAAGGAATTTAACACAAACAAAATAAAAAACCCCGAAAAGATAAAAGAGAAAAATGGCATGACAGGCTCTTTTATCTTTTTTTGTAAAAAGGAAGGAAAAAATTAGATTATTCCTTTACCAATTTTATCACTCTATAATACACCAACTAAATTAGCAAGAAACGGGAAAAAATTTTGAGAAACATAATTCTAAAGATAGCCTTCTTTTACAATTACAGAAACTAGAATGTGTAAGTGCTAAATTTCCGGAAAATAAACTTTAGGACTAAGTTTTCAGACTGAAAACTTATCAAATCCAGTGTATGAAAACTTGCTTATCGATCATCTGTCACGAAACTTAGGTGCAAAGTTATCCCGTGGGCGGTTTAGCTATCAAGTTTGTCCATTCATGTGGAGTCAGAATGTCAAATATTTCGCAGAGAAAGTTCCTGGGTCGCCAATATGTTTATAAAAGTATGGAAATAGTTTGGAAATATGCGTGAAAAACTTCACGTAGAAAGATGTGTGGATTTTATAATGAAAAAAGTGCGAGGGGTATACTCTAAATTTGAATCAGTGAAAATTTACTGATTCGAAGTCAATTGTGATTCGATGACTGGAAAATCAGTCAAAAGTGACTTTTCAAATCAGTCAATTTGACTTACTGATATAATCAGTAATTTTACATGATCCAATCTGTTGAATTTTCAAGTATAAAATTTGAATTTTAATCGAAACTGGAATAGTTAAATGTTCAATTACCTAAATTAATTTTGAAGAAACAAAGTAACAAAAGAGTTGAATATTCAATAGAAGAGATGAATTTTCAACAAAAATTATGCATCTTTAAACCAAAAAATGAGTTTTTAACAAAGTAGTTCAACTTCCGACGTGGAGATGGCCACCATAGGACAAAATACAAGTACCATAATTCAAGTTTTGAATAATACAAGAATAAAAAATACAAGAATTTTCATCCGAAACGTTAGATTTTCAACCAATCGATATGTAATCGACACCCAAAAGAATTATTTTTTAGCAAAGCAGTTCAACTATCAACCAAGCGGATCAATTTTCGAACAACAAAAAAAGAATTTTTCTCTGAGAAAATTAATTTTCTACCCAAAGACGACTTTTCAACCAATAAATGCATTTTTAAGAAAGTAGTTCAACCAAGTAGTAAGGTTTTTAATTTTAAATAAAAGCAGTTGAGCTGCCAACCAAAAAAGCTTTTAATTTAAATTTAAAAACAGTTAAATTTAACCGATAAGATGAATTTTCAACACAATAAATTAAAGTTAAAAAAAATAGTTAAATTTTCAGTTAAAAAAAAAACTTTTAACCACTAAAACCTACCAATTTTCAACAAAATATTCAAATTTCCATTCATAGAAATGAGTTTTCAACTAAAATGATGAATTTTTAACAAAAAAATTAATTGTCAACAAAGTGGTTTAACTTTCAATCAATTAGTAAAAGTTTGAATAAAAAAAAGATATATTCTCACAAAAAAATCTAATAGCTGATATTTCAGCCAAAAAATATTTCAATTTTAAATAAAAAACGGCTGATATATCATAAAAAAAAATTTAATTTTAAATAAAAGACAATCGAATGGAACCAAAAAAGACCAATTTTCAACCCAGATTCATTTTCTACCAATAAAGACGATGTTTCAACAAAATGCATGAAATGACAGACAAATAGTTAAATTTTTAACTAAAATTATGAATCATTAACCACAAAATTAATTTTTACCAAATTAGTTCAACTTTGAACCAATTGGTTCAAACGTCAACCAAAAAAGACGAATTCTCAACGAAAAATGTAATAGTTGATATTTCAAACAAAAAATATTGAAAACTTAAATCAAAAACAGCTGATATTTCAATCAAAAAAGATTTTTATTATAAATGAAAAACATTGGAATTCAACAAAAAGCCGAATTTTCAGCATAATAGTTTAATCCTCTACCAAAGAGTTGAATTTTCAACCAAGAAATTTTTCAATTTTAAATAAAAAGCAGTTGAATTAAATCAAAAAGATAAATTTTGAACCAAGAAAGTTTACTTGCTACCAATAAGGACGAAATAATCTGATTAAGATGTAGATTTATATAACTATTGCAATCGGTTTGAAAATATTATTGCAATCACCTCGTAATCGCTTGAAGTCAGTTGCATTTGCTCCGAAATCACACGAAATAAGGATATATTGCAACTGAATTCAGAGAGTTTTCAAGTTAATGCAATTGATTGCAGGTGACTTTAGTTGCTCACGAATCGATTGCTTGTGATTGCTAATGATTTAATGTGACCGCTGTTGATTTCACGTGATTGCAATGAGACTTCAAGTGATTGCAATAAAATTTGTACATCGATTGCCAAAGTTGTATAACTCTCGACTCTAATGCATTATAAAGTAACAAATATGCGAGAGTATTGTAAAATTGTGTAAGATAAACCATGTGTATATATTTTCCGTGACATAACACACAGTGCGGTTTTCTCTCGTACGCGACATGAAGACAAAAGAGTCCCTGGATGTTTAGAGCAGTATTTAAAAACATTTAATCTCCTCTCTTTCATCTCCTCGCATCGGTACATCGACTGACGTAACCGAGTCGCAAAATTTTAGACATGCACAACATGCAGCGCGAGTACGTGTACTCGAGAAGGTAGTATCGCGTATGCGAATGATTCTTCGAGTGCACTTCTGCGTGCAGGCGAATAAGGAATTAAGGATCTTGCAATTCCCTCAGCATTCGCGTTGCATGCAAGTTACTAAATTCCCCCAATGAAAACTCGAGACTGATTGCCTGATTATTTATTCTCTTCACTTAATTGCGGTTCCGTTACGAACTACCACATCTCAATCCAGAAAATAGATTTCTTCCCGTTTTTTATTTGTAGAAAAAAAGAGCGGAATACTTGGGGAAGCTGTAACACACGGTGCGCTTCAATCAATGATAGGTATAATGAAAATATCAACAAAATCTGGATGCAGAACTTCATTAATCAAAAAATGAAAGTAAGATAATTTTAGCTGATCCTGCTCCCGATATATTTTTGAACTTGGATGAAAAGGTCTATTATATTTAATATAATGATCGCAAAATGACGCGAACTCATTATGCAATTAATAACAAGTTCAACTGCAAAGAATAATACAATTTTAAGTTACTAACATATATTACACCTTTCGCATAAAGGTTACATATATATTCAATAGATAAGAGAAAATTTATCGGTGGAATTTTATTATTCCTTTTTATGGCATTTTAAATTTTGATATCATTATTTGTATTTTATATACATGCGACAGAAACTTGAAAGATAAAGAAATTTTTTGTTATATTTTGTTTTTACTGACTCTACTGCCGGCAACCTACAATACATATTATTGTAATATTTGATACTTTTGAAGGTTCTATTTGTAATAAATCGAGCAAATATGGAAAATTTTGAGATCAGAGATCATCAATCTCCCTGCTTCCACTCTATTCTTTTGAAGAATAAGTAAAGCATTGTTATCAGATAGATATATAGATATATAGATAGATAGATAGATAGATAGAGAGATAGCCACATTTAATAGATATGCCACAGTGTTTTCTTAACAAAATATTGAAAGTTTCTTTTCCGAAATATGTAATTTTTCATAAATTTTTCGTGCGCAGTGTGAATATGATCTCCATTTTTTCCTGTACATCAGGTTTGGAAGATTTTTTCGGTTATGAATAGTTTTTTCCAAATCGCAAATTGCGTCATTAGTGAGCATACAATTTTTTTTATACAAAGAAGCACGAACTGTAATAAAAACTAAAATAAAAAAAATTATTTTATATATGCTGTAGAGAATTAAACTTCCGTAAAATATAAAAAAACTTCCTGGAATTTTCCTTGAATATTGCTGGGCTAAAATAAAAGTTCAATCAAGCATACATGAGGTTTAAATTACAGTACAGAAAAAACTGGGGATACTAAACGTTGCATGCAATCGTTCCAGCAGGGTAAGTCAGCTGATTAGCTCAAACTGAGGTAAACTTTCCGTGGTTACAGGCCTGTCACGTGCTGCCTCTAGCGGAGTCCGCCGGAGATATCTGCGATTCAACACGTTGTAAAAAAGGCTAAGAACAAATTCACGAGTCATTTCCGGGTTTTTTTTCTGGTTTGCAATAATTTTTTTCCGGACACCAAATTAAAAAATAATTATAAAGCTCTCAAAGTTCAGAAATTTTTTAATTTTAAATACTCAAAATTAACTGCAGCAATCAATGAAGAAATATTCAGAATTTAAAGAAATTAAAAGTTAATCAACTTGAATTTTATGAATCAAAATTTGTGACATTGATTTTCAAAGCCTTAACATTTGAAATCCGATTTCAAATTACAAAAATTTTAATAATTACAAAAAAATGTGCAAGAAATTAAAAAAAAAAATTTAATAAAAAATCACTCTCGTTACTCTCTCTCTCTCTCTCTCTCTCTCTCTCTCTTTACTCGCATGCACTGTCATTTTCCGGGTTTCTCAGTTTAATGACAAGAAAATTAATTCATGAGATAATAGGATCTCAAAGATGTAACTATTTGATATTAATGTGTATTTCATCAATGTTATGTAGATGTAAGTATTGTATGAATTAAACGAGAAAAGGTGTAAGAGTTTAAAGTTTTAATCGAAGCATTAATGCAGGGATGATTTGACCTGCAAAATCGATATACTAATTAGGTTGAAGGCGGGGAGCGCAGGAACGTCATTAAGTTTCACGTTAAAATGGATCCGATGTTATTAGCTTACCCATCGATCACAATTGGCCCAAGGCAACAGTCGTATTACTTACGCTGAGTCGATTTCCTCATTCTAATTAGGACTTGCGGTGCCCTGCTGAATGGCCTGACGAAAACTCTACTATTAATTGGACTTTGCTGTCAGCAGCCTAATATTATTTGATCATGACCACGCAGCATTATTATCTGCCTAAGGAATACGTAATTAGTGTCATCAATATCTCCTTCAAAATAGATACAACTATTTCCCAAAATCTACAATTTATTACTTATATATATCATATAATTTAATAATTACCAAGATTGGAATCTAAGAGCTATACGACCCCCTTTTCAAATGAAAATTGCGAGTTATTCTCTGATTTATTTCCCTTTTTCGACAATTTTAGATCTTCTTATGAACTGTGAAATCTAAAACGCATCTGGTTAAAAAAAAGCACATTGGGAAATTTCCGAACAATACTTTGTTTGTTTTAGGAGAAGTACTATAAAATTCGAGGACATGTTTTTAAAAAAATGTTAAACTTCACGGACAAGAGGATTCGAAACCCCGACGCGATGTAATAACTCCTGGTCCTCATCTCACGACCATGCTGTCGAACATGAAGCATTTTCAAATGAAAAATTTGTAATTGAAAGTCTTAAGAATAAGAATGATTTTAAAATGAAAAAAGTTACCAATTGGAGCCTCTTCACAACAGCATATTACGTCATTTTTCAGTTGTCAATTGAGTTCCAAGTAAAATATAAAAGAACAAGTGACTTCTGAAAAACGATATAATGCTCTGTTGTAGGGCAGGCTTCAATTGAACAATTTCGATTTGCAAACTTTGCAGTTAAACAATTTAAATTTTGACGTGCTATATAATATAAAAACATGTTAAATTTGCATACCCGAAAAGAATTTAAATGTTAATAGCATTTAAAATTAATAATTAGAAATTGCGGCTTGCTTGATAAAATAATTTTAAATTGGAAGCATATAAGATGAATGAATGAATGAAGTATATGAGATGATTCAAATTTAAAATATTTAAAATTAAAGAGTTCAGAATTAAATTATTTTTTGAACTTCAAGGCGATAAATTTTTTTAAATCAACTTTTTATCTTCAGAGCTAATTTTTTGTCAAATGTTAGAAAATATCAGAGCAAGAAGATAAAATTATCGATTTATTATTTTTTTTACTAATCATTAATCATTTTTACACTCTCATTCATAATGAAAAGCAATGAGTTTTATGTAAAAATGGTCTCCGTCGGTTTTCACCAAATCAACACGGTTTAAGACTCCATGAGTCAGAAAAAACGATTTTTACGACGGTGTCTGCCTGCCTGTACTCTGTACTACTACTGCCTGTCTGACGGTAGCTTGTAGGTAAAATTACTTTCGAAAGAATAATCAGATTGGATTGATCATTGGCACCCTTTTTTAGGGTCTTTCGTTAACCAGCCATATTAGACCAACGATTCTGATTTTATCTATCGAAAATGCTTTTTAAAAAATAAAAAATTCGATTTTCAGGACCTACAAATTTGCTTGAGACCATTTCTTAATAAGATGCATAGTTTTTTTGTAATCGTCGAAAATATAATTCAAAATTAAATATTTCATATTTTGGAAGACATGAAAAATGTTAAAATAATTGATCTCATAAAGATTTCCAGGGCATTTTTTTTTATAAAAGACATAGTTATTGTTTTAATCGGGGAAAAAATATAAAAATTTCATCAACACAACAAGATTCTACGAAATATTTCTTTGGGCCAACTAATTAAAATTTGGTTAATAACTAAAATTTTGTTGTGAAAAAAATAACAGCCCAAAAAACGGTTTTGTTGCGATTACAAAATTTTGGTTATCAGTGTATGAAGACAATCGAGCGCAAAGCGCGAGTAGCGTGACGAGTACACTGGAAATCCCATTTAAGTGCGGTTTAGGGTGTGGTCCTGGATAGCCTTCACGTAAATTCACTTAAAGCGAACATAACATTAGCTCACTCTGAACGTAAACAGTCAGGGCCGCCGAATCCTATCGGATTTGAAGGCATGACGCAACCTGTTTGTCACGTTTGACTGAACACATTCTCCCCTCTCAGCCCCACGGCTCTCTGATTACAAAACCTCGGCGGCATCAATTCTCGGAAGAAATTAAATGGGAGATACTTAAATGGGATTCCCAGTGTAGTTCCGAAAATGTTGTAAATTGACACTACTGTCAGAAATCTCCACTTATGTAGAGTTGGAAAATTATATATTTTATGCTTGAGAGTAAAGGTAGTTTCAAAATTAGCCTCAATGCGCGAAGTGCGACGTTAATTTTTGATTCACCAATCCCGATACTACTTAAATTTCCCAGGGAATCAATACCGTACTTCTGGAAACTTCTATCAGTAAAGATTCACTGAGTAATCAGTGATTATTTACTGAAATTCTAATCGTTTTTTATTGATTTCTCAGCAGAAAAAGAAACTGATGTTTCGTGAACATAATTGAAATAATATTTAATTATTCTACATATCTGAATCAGTGAAGTGTTGGTCACTAAACCAAATCTGTAAGGGTTTTGCCTGATCAATGACTAAAAATCACTTATTTATCAGCAAAATTATTATACGTCTCCTTTCCGCTCATTTATCATTTATTTACTTATACTACTTGAGATCTTCCTAGGGGGGTAATTTTGAAACTACTTTAACTCAACAATCATAAATTATATAATTTTATGACTCCACATAAGTGGAGGTTTCTGACAGTAGAGTGTCAACCACGTAGTCAGCGGAGAGGACCCAAGAGACTTGATATGTCGCTCGTAAAGTGTAATAATTTATCAGAGTACGTGATAATGGAATGTTTCGATACGTGACTCTGAAGAGGAGTTTTCCACGTAATCGTAATCGCGTTTAATTAACACGCGTATGGTCAATCATAGATTAAAAAGGTGTATTTCATGATTTTTACTAGACTACGGGTTTCTCTTCCCTTTTTCCATTAGTAGACTGGGCTCTTCAATGATGAACGTTATGGATGCTTCCACGCATTCACTTTAACGAGTGCAACTTGAACGAGTTTTCGCCGTACACCGCTCACTGTAATTAGTACCTGAAACTGTCTCGCCGAACCAACATGAGGTTCATGAAAGAGTGGGGTGGGCTTTTTTGCTTACAAAGAGATATTCAGGGAAATCAGGTAATTTTCAAGAAGACTAAATTATCGAAAAACTACAGTTTTAAAGCCTTTATATGCAGAACAATGCCTATAGCTCTGAAAATAAGTGGAAATAATTTTTACTTTTTTTTTATAAAGGTCTCTATTCTAGAAACTCAGACAAAAAATTGAAAACTTTTTCAAAAGTTTATATTTAAAAAAGAAATACTTAAAATTGATAGAGACTAACTTTAAATTTGAAAGAGTTTTATTATTTACATTATTCAATTGGAGGAGAGATGGTCAGGAATCAGGAGAAAATTCACAGTTATTTCCCAGTAATTTCAATGTTCTAATTCAAACCTTCATAACAAACAATTTGAAATTTGAAGCATTTAAAAATGAAAATTAAACATTTCAAATGAAATAATTTTAAAACTCGAATCTTTAACATTGTAAAAATGCAAAGCTTTAAAAAGCATACATTGTTTTCAATTTGAAAGAGTGCAATTTTTAATATTGGAATGTGAAATTATTCAATTTGGGAGGACTTTAATTGCGAAAATAATTTTAAAATTTTAAATTTGCAACACCATACATTAAAAATGATCGAATTGATCAAGTTTGAAGATAAAATTATTCAATTTGGAGCGTTATGAATTGAGAATAATTTCATTATTAGGGCTTTGATTTCTCAATTATACAATTTTGAGAAATTTAAATTTGAAACCAAACAATTTTCTAAAAGTATATTGAATTTTAATTGCTACTTTTCTCAAAAATTACAGATTTTGAGTGATATATTTGTAGTATAATGGTTGTTTTCATTTGATTTATATTATTTATTCAAAATTTGAAAATTCCAATCAGTGTGACGGTTTTAATTTTTGCTGAGTAATTTGAAGTGAGGTAATAAAGCAAGCTTTTATAACCAATATGAATATAATCGCACTAAACCAAGTAGTTGGATAATGGAGTGTCACCTATGATTAACGATTCGAAAAGCAATTAGGTCATAATTAATGCACTAATTCCAAACGTAATCTTCGATACATACCACCAGATGAAACCTAATAGCAAAGTTTGTATATAATCAAAAATTCAAAATTGTGATATTATTAAATAAAGTTTCCAATAATCCATATACTGATTATGGATATTACTAAAAAAATCATTACTATTTTTTGCGTAGAAGAGACAAATTACAAACTTTAACTTTGTTTTAATTATTCGTAAAAATTTCTAGTTCGATTATGTATAAAATTGCAATCAAACTTTTACATTTTGCTTTGATTTTTTGTGCAAACATTATTTTTGAAGTTATAACTGATCATTATAAATATGAAAGGTTCCTGAATTATGTTGAATTCATATTATCTATTTAAATTTAAATTATCATTATTTCGGAACCAGACAATTTATCCACCGAAGGAAAACGAAGATTTCATAAATTATTAGTCAACTTCGTATCCTGACACTAAGGCTCGAATCGCCAACAGCATGGCCAATTTTGGCTAACGCTTTGAAATATAAATTAAGCACGCCGCCATCCAAGCCACGCTGCCTTCTCATTATGTAATAATAAAAAATAAAAATATCCTACAAAATATTTTATACTTTTCTTTTTTTGCATTTTTATGTCTCGGGTTGTAAATTCAAATTCTTATAATTTCCGCAAATTCATATAATTCTTCTGAATATGAATTTTTTTTTCTCTTTTTTCAGTTCGTTGTTAATGATTTTGCGAAAAGCCGGCGAGGATGTGGCATTTAATCCATGAACGATACTCAGACGTGAACTGTTGCGAAATATGTGGGAGCTTTGAAACGGCAAACGCACGTGTGTATTGGTCTAGAGATTCTCACGTCTGTGGAATCGACCTGCATGGCTGTGGAAATTCAGTGCTGTGCGTGGGTGGGATGGCCGAGACTTGACTGTCGGTGTGAGTCGAGTGGAGAAGGTTGCGTTGGGGGAGAGAGGCGGGTGAGTCGGTCGATATTGCTGGCTACACATCTTGAAGGCGACCTGCTGACGTATATGTGTCGCGATCCTCGTATTTTCTACAACCCCCAATGGTCCAGAGTCCAACGCCCCTGAAAACCTTGCCCCTGTCTCTTAGGCAACAAGGGTGACGAACCCACCCTTCTGACAACTTAAACTAACTCCTAGGACTAAACCATCATGCCTGATCTCCAAAGATCCTTTATCCTCAACAAATTCTTTCACCAAACAATTTTTATTCCAGAAATAACATTCTTTACCTTCCGTCAAGAACGAGCATACCTAATTCGATTATTTTAGAGTATAGTTATTTTGACTATTATTATAAGGTAAGAAAGAGATGCATAGGAAAAGGGAACGGTCAAATAGGAGAAAAGGTCGATCATCTTTAATTTGATTTGAAAATGTCGATTATCTTCTATTATTTTAACCTACGGATTTTGCGTATTTTTTCATTAGGACGCGTGATAGTTTTTAGTTCCTGGAGAAGGGGTTCGGCGTGAGGACTGTGACCTTCACCCCCGCCCTCCTACCTTTTCAAGGTCGTTAGTTTAAAATGCTCAACACTAAAACGCGTTTTTTTCGGGACCCCTGTGGGCCTAGAGTTAAGCATTTTAAATCAGGGACCTACGAAAGGCGGGAGGAGTCAGCGCAACTTCAACTAACCATGCCCGAAACCAGGACGCGTGATTATTCGGAGGGTTCCTAGAAAATGGGTTTGGTGTGAGTGTGGAAGGGATGTGGCCTACACCTCCTCTTCCAACTTACGCCAAACCCCTTTTCCAGGGGCCTCCTAAAAACAATACGCATCCTTGTGTTGAACATTTTAAATCAGGGACCTTGGAAAGGTGGGAGAGATGGGGCGAGGGCCACATCACTCTTCCACTCGCATTATTACTAGAATCCTAGATTATTAGTTATTAGTTTGGCTCTCACCATTTTTAGATTCATTGTTTAATCAAAAATTCTTTTTAAACATGTGACCTAAATTTCTTTAGCGTATTTTGAGTCTTAAATGAGCTTAAAATTATTTTGGGTAGTTGAAGTTGTTTTCTTTTCGATTTCACTAATTTTTTATACAAACAACGGTTTTTTTTTTCTTCAAATTTTGAGCATTAAATTCGGCAAAAGGACATTAAATGAGCCCTAAGTTCCCTACGGGTTATGAGCTTATTTTTACAGTGCGATCATGTCAGCTTAACGGACCTCCACGAAAACTCTTCGACCCGGGTCGCTGGTCAATCTCTCTAGCAATTACCCCAGGAGGACAGTTTCATCAAGTCATCAAGCATCACCGTTCAATCATAAACACAGAAACTGTCTCATAGAGCAATAAGAAGATCCAAACGCTTAATCCTAAATATATCCACAAAGCAAAACTTTCCATGTGGGCCCATGAGTATCCAAAAATCTTTATTTTCAGGTATCTAATTCTTTCAATATGAACTGACGTACACGGGAAAGAAATAGTGTAATTTTAACACTTCCCGGTGTTAAAATAACATGCAAGAGATCCTATCCCAGTAGTTTGCGTTTATTCTCTCTGAACACAATGATTATTCGCAATATTCTGATAACATTCCCAGAAACAAGAAGCACAATTTCATAACCTATTACTGAAACTCCGGCATTTTTATTATTTCTTTTTCTTTCTCTGAATGAGGTTTTTAAGTCTGGAGAATAAGAAAGAGTAAAAGCGTTGTTTTCGGATGCAGTGGAGTTTTCATGAGCGTCGATGAAAGCTTCTCCCCTCTTATGGGATGGCGCTTTCTTCATTTAAAATCGGCCGTCTCGAAATGGCGTGTGCGCGCTTCCAGCCTGATATAGTGCCCTACAACACCATGGGAGCGGGATCCCCTTCGACGTCTGGTGCACGCCTGCACAGTGGCGCACAGTGCACAGTCGCACAGAGTACCCTTTGACTATAACTATATATAGTGTGTCTGGTCCCGACTGCCAACTATTCCCATACTCTTGGTTCGCGATAGTCTGCCCTGCCCTACGCCTACGGTATCCTACCACTACCACACCATTGCCAATGCCACCCTAACCTACCCGTGCCAGGATACCCACCCCCATAACCTGCACCATCCCACTCCAGCCTCAAGTCGGAGCTTTATGCTTTACAGTCCTTTGTCACGGGACGTAACGATCCTCGGCTCAAGTTCGACACTATCTTCACCACTGAGAAATCTCCGCTAACTTTTGTGCGTCTCCATTTCTGATTTTCCAACCCTCACGTACTCATCGCGACATGAAGGCTGTTTTATTCCCCATTTTGAGGGATTTCGGTGATTTATCGGCTCGTGTGGGAAAAAGATTATGGTGTGCTTATGTGGTTTTGCGGGGAAGACTGAATCACAAATCATAAGCTTGAAGCAATCGTTTGTTATAAGCACTAACAGGAAGTATATAATCACAGTAAATCTCTGGTATCGAGTTGGTTCCACGGTAAATTGGAAACATATTTTTTAGCACTGAATTGTATAAAAACATTGCAAACAGTTGACAATCACATCAAAATTCTTGAATGTTATTATAACTGGCAATGTAGTAGTTAATATACAATGGTGGTGGTCCGAAATATTACAAAAACTTGTAGTTTCTAGTAGAATTATTTCTGTAATTTTTATACAATTTTACTTGACACATTTTACAGAAAATTACAGTTTCGCATTATTGCACTTTACTGTAATTCAGGGTTGCTACGAAATCCCAATTTCGAAAATCTCTGAATTTTTCTCTGACCAATAGTTAATTTTCTCCGACAACAATAAATTTTTCTTTCAGGTATGAAAACAACCTTGAATCTAAGAGATCAATAATATTATTTTATAACAATTTTTGTTTCTGAATTAATTTTAGAGATCCTTATTGGCAACAGTCATACAGAATTTGATAAGGGGTCATCCAGAAATTACGTAAGACGACTTTGGGGGAGGGGGGTTTGGTAAAATCTTACTGTTTCTTATAAGGGTGGGGGTTGGTAAGTTAATAGATCTTACCTAAGAACAATTTTTACTGAACAAAATCGTAAATCCACATATTATATTACAACTTAGATGTATTGCATTTTCAACGGAATAGATGAATTTTTAACCAAATAGTTCAATTTTCAACTCAAAAATAGAAACTTTCAACAAGAAATGGGATAATTAAATTCTCAGTTAGAAACATAATTTTTCCTTTTGAAAGAACAAATTTTCAACCAAAGAAATGAATTTTTAACAAGAAAGACAAATTTCAACCAAGAAGATTAATTTTCTACCATAAAAGATCAATTTTTTTCACAAAATACAGGAATTTTCAACCAAATAGTTGACCTTTTAACAACAAAAAATGTGTTTTAAATAAAAATGGAATAGTTACATTTTCCGAAATGTCTCGTCCCGAAAATTGGGATGAGTAGTCAAGTATTTTCGATAAGCTTGGTTAGTCGTTCCGAATTTTCATTCAATTATTCGGGACGACCGAACACAGCCTAAATTTTCAGTAAACAAAATTAATTTTCAATAAAAAACGAATACCCTGACAAAAATAATACATAAAAAGTTGTAGTCATTTTGATGAAAATATGAGCGATGTAAGACCTTTCGATTAATCCAAAATTCGAAAAACGGCAGTACTTTAAAGATATTCAAACATATTTGAATTTGAAAATTTTGATTGATCTGGGGTTCTATTCTCACAAATTTTTCAATTTGAAAATTTTAAGAGTTTTATAAGTTCTGATCAGAGTTCAGTTTTCTCGGAAATAGTTCTACAAAAAACACTCCAAACATTTTTCTATCAATCAAATTAAAATAGAGACAGTACTTTGTAGATACACCCAAATTTGGAAATTTTCGAATTTTAAGAGTTCTAGAAGCTATAATCAGACCCCCCCCCCCAGAAAAAGTTCTACAAAAAACACTTACAACCCTTTTCGACCACTCAAAATCAAAATTGATGCAACACTTTGAGCATGCTCAAAAATTTACGAATTCGAAAGTTTGAGGAGTTCCAGGATTTCTTATCAGAGTTGTATTCCGTCAGGAAGAGTTTTACAAATAACGCTAAAAACACTGAAAGATCCACCAGGCTTAAAAGAGATACAACACTTTGAAGATACCTAAAATAATTTCAATTTGAATATTTGGAAAGTTTCAGATGTTTCAAAAAATTTCGACTTACAAAATTTTAGGGTAAATTCAAATGTACTGTAGGCGTTTTTTGGGTTGATAGAAAAATGTTATGATACTTTTTCGTAGAACACTAGCGAGGGGGCCGGATTAGAAGTCATGCATGGAACTCTTGAAATTGTCAAATTCACCATTTTTTGGGTATCCACAATGCGGTAGTTTTTTTGTATTTTGGATTAATCGACAAATTTCAGGTTAATTTTCAGTAGAAATTAAATTAAAAAATTAAATTAAAAATTATCAATTTTGCACATGACTATTTTTTCAGTTTGCCAAACGTTGCCACTCCTTAGGTGGGTGATGGATGTCGATTGGATCTAACAAAATTATACAATTTTCAAGGTTTGATTCAATTTTCTCCATGTAAATTAATGGGAAATTTTTAATCCCTGGGGGCACCTCTAAATATTATCCGATTAAGCTCAAAGTTGATGGGCATCTTTTCTCATGTAACCTCATGAAATCATTTACATGAAGCGCAATATTTTTGAAAAAAATGTGATCCTACGGAATAAGTATAGTATGTAGGTTTAGGTAGGTGACTCACCATCTTCCTCTCGAAAAATACCTGCAACAACGAAAAAACCCTTTTATTTGTACAGTTTATTTAATTTATCAAAGCAAACAAGATGATTAAAATTGGTCAAAAGAATAAGACTCCAAACTTCATCCTTTGCATCCAAACTAATCTAAACTCACATGAACTTTGACTTTGACTCAGATGAACAAAGTTCAAAGCCATCGACGTTTAAATTTTCGAATACACGATTGATTGATATGTATAGACTATTTTACCTATCGGAAAGTTTACTGCGCATGTGCACTGTACTTTCTGCTGCACCCAGTTGTTGCGATCATTTTTGCTCGTTGGACACAGTGAAAACAGGTTTATTTCATTTTTAAACATTTGTGATAAGTTATGAAAAGAAAATTTCAAAGTAAAAATTAATTTCAATGAAGAAAGAAGTAAGTGAGCATTTATGCGTTGTATGCACGGCTTATATTAAAGTGATAGTCGTACCAAAGCACACAAAGTACATAACCTCTTCTACTTCATACGTTTCCCGAAACCTTGTTTACAATACAGAAGTGGTCGCATTAGGAAAGTAGACTTCAAGAAACATTTTGAAGAATGTAATAATTGCTCGAAATGTAAAACCTCTCAATTTCGCCTTCTTTAAACTTTACCATGACCCTTCATCAATTTGTGGATCGATGGCCCTTCCTTTTTCTATGCATTCCTTTACTCTGAAATTATATTGTTAAATATGTATTAACTTATATTATGACAACTTATCATAATAAAATACAGTTACAATAATAATGTTGCACGCAAGCACGAACTGTGATTTTTGTTTGTAATACGTTTTCAATGTATTATGAACTTTATTTATTTGCAATATTTTTGCATATCATCAATTTTCTAATTTAATTTAATTCGTAATATTTTTGAATGAAATTCAAAAATGTAAGAATATGCTTCCAAATTATATATTCTTTTGTAAAAGGTTTAGCATTTTCCGAAAATTTCGGCTTTATAAAACCATACTATACAAGAACTATTTTTTACCATTTTCTTCCCAATACACCACCAATTTTATTTTAAAGCAATTACAATACACAAATCCTGTCTTGTACCTTTTATATTTATTGTAGTCACAATAATATAATTAAAATTTAATAATATGAGAAACTTAACCTACAAACCTGTTAATAAGTTCAGCTTTTTTTACCACTATTAAGTTGCTTCCGGCAACTTTACCATCATCTCAGTTGAATAAAAATACGTTTTTCTATTTCACACTTGCCCGCTTTTGTACCTGGAACATCATTTTCATTTAACTTCATTCCGTCAAAAGGTACAATTCCATATATTTTTACAAAATATGAACGCAACTTTCATACTACGCGGGATGCACATGGCAGCCGCACATGCGCAAATAAATTTCCGATAGTTAGGTAAAATGGTCTATTGCATGGGACATATCTTTATTTTTTGAATAACTTAGAAGAACAACCAGATTTTTCACACTCAGTGTATTTGGATATTATTTTCTGTTTTTCAAAAGCTAATCAATTAAATAATAAAATCATTATTTCTTTTTTGTAATAATTTTATTATTTATTTTTACAGGTTGTGAAAAATGAGAAATTAGAGATCCTCAAGGGAGCGTAGAGCCGCGGGGTACTCAAATTTTTATATGTGCCGCTGTACCGGAACCTGCTATTCTAAAAATGGCGCAATTTTCAAATAGAGTGTTCATTCCACAACATATTTAATACAAAATAAAGAGAATATCATTGAATTGAACATTGAAAATAGAGGGAATATAATTAAAATTCACTTTTAGGCATATATATTACACAATTTTTCCATAAATAATATTGGTTAAATATATACATTTTTGTAGGTTGGAAGCACGAATGAATTGGGATCTGAAATACAACTATACGCCAACTGGTGGCTAAATGTAGTACTGAAATAACGGGGTCGTATTCTTCATATTACCAGAGTCTCTATATTACCAGAGATGAGGTGGGAGATTGCTCATGTAATGGAATAAGAGACTCCGTCAAAATCGGGCTGCTAAAACCGCCCTCTTGGCCGGTAGACCTAGTCCCGAGAGTTACTTAGCAGTTTTCGGCATCCTCAGACGTTGCGCGTCGGTAATTGATGAAGATTGAAAATGTTAAAAATGACTTACCCCCGAAGTTACAATGACAGGAGTTACCATGAACACAAATTCCTAAATGCATATTTAATAAATAATATTTAATTATTTATTAAATATGCAGTTAAATATTATTGATTCATCACTCGCACATTACATGTTTATTATATAATTATTTTTATGATTCACAATTATTAATAAGTAGTTATACAATAATAATAAAATAAATAATTAATGAATAATACAAATAATAATACACTACCGGCTAAAAGTTTAAGTTCACCTCGCATTTGATGACTGATTAAGTTCTCTTAATTTTAATTGTGACAGAGCTAAAATTTTTTCGAAGTTGGCACCGCAATTTTGAATTATCGATAACTTTTTTAATTTTGACTATCAAACGACCGAAATTGACTATCAAAAACCATCAAACGATTCTTCATTCTACTTTTTAATTTTTGTATAGTTGGAGTGCTATCTTCACGGGCATCACTTTTCATAGGTACGAATGATGTTCCACCTTAAATCAGCGCTTTTCATGTTTTTTAGGTTATGGACGAAATCTTACGTGATGGAGCCAAACGGACCCCGAATTTGGATTCAGCGACCCCGAAAACACATGATAGACATAGTCAGATTCCAGGGGTACTTTTCTCGATTTTTTTTTGTGGACCTGTGTTATCAGGTAAAAATTATTTAATAAATTAAATATAATTTGAACCATACCATTCTAACTTCGTTTTCTCTCAAGGTTGCATTAGCCGATTGTAATACTATGACGAACTTGATTTTCGTGTTAGCTGCATATCCATATCTGAAATTTAGGTAAAGTTCCAGAATTAGTTTTGCGGTAGAATATACGTAGATATAATGGTATCCAAATTGAAAGGCAAATTTTAAATTAGAATCTTCATGTTTTTCAAAGTATTTTATATCTTCAACATTTTTAATTCATGAATCATGAACTTACATTTTGTAATCTTCTGTTGAGTAGAGCATTCCTAGAAATAATTCACGAACATCATTAGCCATTTTATTTCCAATGTTTAATTTTTCTTCAATAATGTCGATCGACGTGTGAACCTTATAATGGAATTTTAATTCATCTGCTTCGTTCGCGCATCTTATATATTTTGGTGAGTTCTGAAACAAAACAAAATACAGTTGTCGAGTAGTCAAATTTTGAAATTAGACCTAGTTCAATTCGAAGGTTTTGGTAAGTACCTCAACAAGTATGGAACTATTTGTAGGTTTCGACGTTGAAATGGTTTCATTCTAGAATTACGCTTGAACGTGAATAATTTTATTTTACATTTCCAATTAGCCTTTGGTAAAATTCAATACATACACTTTCATATAGTTTTTGCAAAGTTCTATGATTTCTCCAGTTATATTCCACTATTTTTTATAAATTTAATTTAAGATTCTAATTATATTGAGTTAAAATTTTGAAGATACAAAACTGATAAAAATTAACGATTTTATAGATAACTTTTTTTAAAATTTGTAATTAATTTTTTAGACGAAATTTTTTATTTTCCCAGCCGAATTTATGTCCAGTCGGGACTCGAGCAGGCTGTGCAATTCAAGTCACAGAATCGTTTCCGCAAAAAATATGTGGATTTTCAACGGATTTTAGACAACACGTATTTCACCGGTTTGATGAACATTTTTTTGGCAAAGTTGGAAGTTATGAACTTTTAAGGCTAGTGACGCCGCTTATCAAAAATTTATCGATTTTTTTCTAAGTGGTGCAATATCTAAGCCAGATAGATATTTCAGATTTTATTTTTTATTCAGATAGATCTTTTCATTCTCTTTTGAAATTCAGCAGAAAATTATAAAAACTTAAAAACTGCTAAAATGACGGCATTTTTCTGAAAACATTCAAACTTTATTTTCTCAAAAATGCTACCGTTCTTTTCTCTTATTTTTTTTAAGTTGGTGTTAATATGGTAAATATATCCCAGAAGAGTTTATCTTGTGCCCGAGTTTTGGAGAGAAAGAATTTTTTTTTATTATAAAAAATGAAAATTTCCTGCTGTCATAAATAAGCAAGGATGGTGTAAATCAACTGGATGAACACATTGTTTGAAAAAAATTTTCCTTGGAAGTCTAAATATTCAAAGACAGTAATTAATATTTTGCATTTTAAAGATTTACAAGATATTACGGTTGAAGAATAATGCAAAATAATAATTGTAAAACAAATTGGGCCAAAGAATTTGTTTGTAGAACTTTTTGAAAGGAATAACTTTGCCTCATCAACTTTTTCATATCTTGTCTTGTTTATTAAAAATTGTGAATTTTCATTTTTCAAAAGAAAAATAAATCCTTTCTCCTCTCCAAGACGCGGGCATCGAAATCGGTGAAATACGTGTAGTCTAAAATCCTTTGAAAAACAACACATTTCTTGTGGAAACGATTCTGTGACTTGAGCATGCGCAGCCTGCCTGACCGGAAATTAATTCTTTCTCTTAGATTTATTTTGTGATTATAAATATGTAATGTACGATTTCTTTATTCATCACGTTTATGTTTGTATCCAGTGTTGTTGTGTTTAATGTTTATTCTGTAACATTCTATTTCTTCTTCGTTCTATTTATTAATTGCATTATATCTTTTTTTATAACGTATTTAAGAACAAAAGGAAAACCATCACATTATATATTTTTCAGTTAAAAAAATTTCTAATAAAAAGTTACTTAATTTATACGGAGTGTCTCGTCCTCCCCCACCTCTAATACAATTCAACTTGGCGCATTATTTAAAAAACAGGCTTGCTACAAAATACCATTTTCGAAATTCCCTAACTTTCCTTGACTTTACCCGGAACAATTTTTCATTTCTCTGACGTTATAAATTTTTAATTCAGGTTCAATTTTCAACCAAAGAAATTAATTTTCAACCAAGAAGATGAATTTTCTACCAATAAAAGATAAATTTTTAACAAAATACATGGATTTATCACAAAATAGTTTAATTTTTAACCAAATAAATAAGTTTTTGGCTAAAATGAGGAATCTTTAACTAAAAAACTGAATTTTAACCAAGAGGATTAATTTTCTACAAAAAATACGAATTTTCAACAAAATACATGAATTTTCAACTAAAAAAATGTAAATTTTCAACCCAAAATGGAATAGTTATATTTACACTTGAAAAATTAATTTTTGAACATAAATACGAATTTTTTTACAAAATAGTTAAGTTTTCAACAAAATAAATTAATTGCCATATAAAAAGATGAATTATTCACTAACAAGGAAACCTAGGTGGTTGTCCGCCTCCGATTTTCTTCATTCTGACATATGTTGTAGTACTTGAAAAACTAAGCGACATGTGTTCTTTCTTATCTGCCCAAATCAGGGTTTTGGTGGTGAAAACGGCCCCGAAAATTGGGGTTTGAAATACGCACTTAATTGTTTCTCATATAGCAGCGGTATCTTGCACAAATAAACCATTTGGAAAGATTTTCTCATAACGAGAGAACAAAAATGTGATTTTCTTAAATTTTTCGAAAAATTTTTAGGGGGGTGAACCACCTTAAAATACATTTAATTATGTTTCTCTAAAATAAAGCAGATTAAAAAGAAACAATGATAAAAATGTCCTTATAGTGAGACATGAAAGAAGTGATTTTCTCGAATTTTTCGAAAATTTTTTAGGCGGGTGAACTATCACAAGATTATTTTTGATTGCACAAAAATTGCCATACAGGAGTAAATTCAGGCCAAAATATTTGGAGAAAATATACGTTGCTCGCGACAATTAAATAAATTTTACGTGTTTTTGCATTTTCACGACAAACTATAGTCGAACCTGGATTTAGCGCCAGTTTTGGGCTGACCTTGTCGTTAAATTAGAACCCAATTAGAAAAATTTCCGTACAATGAGAGATCCGAAATATATTTTAAAATTTTCCAAAAATTTTTAGGGGGGGGGGGGTGAACTACCCCAAAATTATTTTTGATCACACAAAAATTACAATACAGGAGTAAATTCAGGCCAAAAAATTTGGAAAGAATATATGTTGCTCACGATAATTAAATAAAGTTTATGTGATTTTGCATTTTCACGAAAAATTATTTTCTAGAGGGTAACCACCCTTAAGTACATTGATAGTGTTTCTTTAAAATAAAGCAGCTTTTTAAAACATAAGCAATTGGAAAAATTTTCGCACAATGAGAGATCCAAAATATATTTTCAAATTTTTTGAAAAGATTTTAGGGGGGTGAACTACTCCGAAATTATTTTTGATTACACAAAAATTGCCAAACAATAGTAAATTCAGGCCGAAAATTTGAGAAAAAGATATGTTGCCCGCCATAATTGAATAAAGTTTACGTATTTTTGCATTTTCATGAAAAATTATTGTCTGGGGAATAACCACTCTTAAGTACATTTTATTATGTTTCTCTAAAATAAAGTTACTTTTTCGAACAAAATCAGTAAAAAAATGTTTTTATAGTGAGATAAGAAATATGTGATTTTCTGCAATTTTTCGAATGATTTTTTAGGGGGGTGCTCTACCCCAAAATTATTTTTGATCACACAAAACACCATAAGTGCAGTTCACTGTTGGCATGTTTCCATTAAATTAAGGAACTTCGATTATATAATTTTACATTATCAGAACTAGGCATTACATTGGGAAGCATTTATTTCAAATGTAATTTGAGTGTATGTATATTTTAAATGCATTCTACTACAGAACATGTTTAACTGTTAAAAAAAAAGTTAACGTGATTATAACAAATAGATTTATAAGACCAGCAAGTAATATATCATACTTCATTATTCATTGTATGTGGTACAATAATGATGCCCTTGGGAAAAATGTTCGAAATACAAGGATTTTTTGCACCACGAACATCTAATAACGGCTAAATTTTCACATCCTTGAACTTCATACAATGTGTTGGAACATGTCTTGAAGGATAAATCAACTAGATTCTCAAATTCCCCTGGTTTTTCTGTGACGTAGCTACTTTTAAACCAGCATTATTTAAAAAGGCTGTGATACCTTGGTGATAAAAATTGATTATGTACTAAAGACAAAAATACATAAACTTTATTTAATTATCGCGAACAACATATATTTTTTCAACATTTTTAGCCTGAATTTACTCCTATATGGTAATTTTTGTGTAATAAAAATAATTTTAACTTTTTTTTTTTAAATTTTAACCCTCCTAAAAACATTTTTAAAAAATTTTTAATATATTTTGGAGCTCTCATTGCACGGAAATTTTTCTGATTGGTTTTGTTTTAAAGAGCTGCTTTATTTTAAAGAAACATAATAAAATGTACTTAAGGGTGGTTATCTCCTAGAAAATATTTTTCGTACAAATTTAAAAACACGTAAACTTTAATTATGGCGAGCAACATATACTTTTTCCAAATTTGTTGGCCTGAATTTACTCCTGTTTGACAATTTTTGGTGTAATCAAAACTAATTTTGGGGTAGTTCGAATCCCTAAAAAATTTTCGAAAAATTTAAGAAAATCACATTTTTGATCTCTCATTGTGAGAACATTTTTCCAAATGGTTTCATTGTGAAAGATACCGCTGCTATATGAGAGAACAATCAACTGCGTATTTAAAACCCCAATTTTCGAGGGCTGTTTTCACCCTCAAACCCCCGATTTGGGCAGATAAGAAAGAACACGTGTCGCTTAGTTTTTCAAGTACTACAACATATGTCAGAATTACGAAAATCGGAGGCGGACACCTACCTAGGTTTCTTTGTAAGAAGATTAATATTCCAGCACAATAAACGAATTCGCAACAAAATGAAGCATATTTTCAACCAAAAAATACGAATTTTCAACACAAAAAAGATAAATTTTCAATCAAAAATGTAAAAGCTATATTTTCAGTTTCAAAAATTAATCTTTGACCAAAAAAGACAAATTTTCAACAAAATAGTTAAATTTGTAACTAACGAAATTTATTTTCAACAAAATATATAAATTTTCAACTAAAAATGGAATAGTTACATTTTTAGTCAAAAAATTTATTTTCAACCAATTAAAAATGAATTTACAACAAAATAGTAACATTTTCACCAAAGGAATAAGGGGGTTTGAATAAAAATGATGAATCATCAAACAAAAATATGAATTTTCAACAAAGTAGTTCCACTTTCAGCTAAGTAGTTTAATTTTTAACGAAAAATGTAATATTTGATATTTCAAAAAAGAAGATTTTAATTTACAACCAAAAACGGTTGAATTTAATCAAAGAAGACGAATTTTCAACCAAATAGTTGAAAATACTCG
This sequence comes from Andricus grossulariae, assembly GCA_011634705.1. Lineage (NCBI taxonomy): Eukaryota > Metazoa > Arthropoda > Insecta > Hymenoptera > Cynipidae > Andricus > Andricus grossulariae. The sequence continues at coordinate 50,878,385 of JAABKJ010007545.1, read as the reverse complement.
ATCAAAAAAGATTAGTTTTCATGCCGGTAATTGCATTTTTAGCCAAAAAAAGATCAAATTTCTACGGCAAAGATGCATTTTTAAACCAAAAAGGCGAATGATGAACCAAAAAAGATTTTTCAGTCAATAAAGAAAAAGAATTTCAACAAAAATGTGGAATTTTCATGTCAAAAAGACGAACTTTCTACAAAACATTTGAAGTTTCAAACCGAAAATATGAATTTTGAAACCAAAAATTGGAATTTTCAACAAAAAAGTTAATATTCGACCAAATAGTTGAATTTTCAACCTAAAAAGACAAAAGTTCAACAAAACAGTTGCATTTTCAACCATAAAGATGGATTTTTTTGTTTTTAACGAAATTGTTGTATTTTGAACAAAATAATGAAATTGTATGCTCATTCCCTAAGTTTACAAATTATACAAATATGTTTTTCAAGGTCAACATTTATATTTAAATAATTGAGTACAATCTGTACCACATGATAATTATTTTAAATACTCTTCAGAAATTCCAGTTTTTTAGGCAATTAGTTGTTTTCCTTTATTTTTGAATATTAGTCAAATTCCACACAACCATATGTTTTTGAAATTAAATGGAACAGTCACAATGAGACTGCGCCCTCAGAAATTGTGAATAAAATTTAGTACCGCGCAATAAAAATAGCAAATTTTTGTTTTCGGGCATGAAAAATCAGGACATAGCACAAAAAATCAGAAAATCAGGACAGCGATAAAAAATCTAGACATGACCTGATAAATCAGGAAGTTTGGACACCCTAATTTGGGATGAGTAGTTAAGTATTTTCATCCCCTTGTTCAGCTACCACAATTTTTAAAGATTTTTTGCAAACATTTCTGGTCACAAATCTACCAGTTTCTTGATTATTTTTAACTGTTATTGCTATAACAATACCAATTCTGGGTTAGATTGCAGAATAGGGGCGTCAACACAATTTTGGCTGGGAAAACATTTTTTTCGGCAACAAACTATTAGAATCTTTAATTGAACGATAAATGAAGCGATTTAACAAGGCAAAAGTTTAAAATTATTGTTACTTTTGTTACTACGATGTCTCCAATCTGGGTCTATCACGATATCATTGGAAAACTGCTTTGTGACATTGATCACTTGCTGCATTTTTTGATCTGAACTAGCGTATAGCTGCAGGTCATCCATTTATAGAGGATGGGTTACTTGATGACCATCCTCCTTATCAGGTATTCTGAACCCATTAGACATGCTATTTAGTGTTTTGCTCAATGGGTTCAACGCTAAACAGAACCATAGTGCACTGAGGGAGTCTCCTTGAAATATACCCGTTTTAATGCGTATTGATCTAGTTATCCTTTGTTGTCCATGATCAAAATACTGGATTATTGTACCCCAAAGTATTATTGCAGGCCTTAGGAGGTCAATGATGCGTGGGTAGATTTTGTAAATTTTTAAGACTTCAAGCAAATAGTCATGCGGTACGGAAGGAAACGCTTTCTTGTAGACACTTTATGCCATGTGCAAGTTCTTTTGATGTTTACGTGCTTGAGTCATGACAACAGCGTCTATGGTGTCTAGATCTTTACTGCCTTACGAATTTTTACATCATCCTTTTTTTTTTCTTCGAGGATGCCATTCTCGTCGCAGTGAGAATATACCTTATCTGCGATGATAGTTGTAAGACATTTATAAATTGTTGGAAACAGGCTATCGGTCGAAATTCAGAAGGATTTTGAGCGTCTGGTTTTTTAGGCAACATATACGTAGTACCCTTGAGCATAAAGCCTGGCATCAGGTCTGGGTGTTCGATGATCTTCTGAAAACACCTTGCCAACCAGGGATGCCCTCTCGTCAGGTAATTTTACCAGAAGTTGTGCACCATTTCCGGACCCGGAGCTTTCCAGTTATTTGCCCTTTTCAAAACCGCTGAAACATTTGAAGCTGTGATGACATTCAGCTCCATTCCAGGGTTACTGCTAGCTCCTGCTTTCTCTAGTTGGAACCACGCAGCGTCTAAATTACTTCTGTTAGTTTTTTCCCAAACACTTTACCAGTAGTTAGTCATGTCTTCCAATTGAGGGACTTCGGTGTCTTGCTGGTTATTTTGCTTTACACTTAGTTCACGATAGAACTTTCTTTCATCTGCTTGAAAGTTTCGATTTTGTTGCCTTCTTGCACTACTTTTCTTGTACCGACGCAGTCTGGTAGTAAAAATATAGAGTCTCTGCCCTTGGGAGTTTATAATCTCATCCAATATTGCTGGTGTCAATGTCTCAATGTACCGAGGGTGGATGATTTTAGTAACATGGTGTATCAGTTTTCTGGTTCTATTACCTTTTTTATATTGAGTCCATCTGCCCAATTTGCACCTTACTTTGCTGACATCCATATCCAACCTGATCTTCCATGGTAGATCTCGATCCCTTCCTGGGGCAAGTAGTGCATAGGTAAAACCTTGCTGTTCAGGTATCCTATTAGCGCACGCAGATCCTTTGTGATGTTCATCTTGGGTAGGGAATGCCTTTGTGTTTGTTCATTGTCCCTAGCAGCTATGCCTTCAGCTTCAATCAGGTCTTCGTTATACTCATCTTCGAAAGAGAGTTCATCAACAGCAAGCTGCTGTTCCACTTCCATTTTGATGGCAGCTATTTCAATAGCCAAAAGCAATCTGTTTACAGATTGTCGCATAACATCTCTGTTCATATGGTATGTCCATTTTAATCGCCTTCATGGTTGCTGAACCTCTGCTTCTGCCTCTGGTTGAATGAGGCCATCTGCCTCTGTTTGAATAAGGCCAGCTCTCTCTGGAGAATGTGGTTATCGTGGATCATCATTAGGTTGTGCTAAAACATCAATTACTGCTGCTTGATCGTCTGATGCGGCTTCCTCTAACGGATGTTCATTGTCGACTTACCGAAAAGCCTTCCCACTGAAACTTTCTGTATGTTATGATACTTCGCAGCAAACTTTGTCCTAACATTGTATCCTTTTTCGCTTTTGGTTTGAAACTTCGCACTTTCATAGTAGGGAGGCACCAATTCCTCTTTCATTGTGGTATCCCACTTGATGCTCTCGCACGGTATTTCTGTTGAGGTGGTTGGCTGCAAATTACTAACGCTAGTCAAAGCATCCTTAGCGGGTACAGTTGATGCTTCACTGTTGACTGTTTGCCGCAGATATTCTTGCTGGCCATCTCTTTAATTAGTGAAATCTGCCTGATAATTTCGCAGCTCAATAACATCACCGTCCCGCATGCTGTAGCCCCAGCGGTGACTCTAGTGTTGCCCCGACGATCCTTGGGAAGCGACAAGCGTTTCAAAATCTGTAATAAACTCTCCACGATAACATATGTGTTTTGGTGTTCCTCTTAGTCCCTTTACTCTTCGTTCTCTGCCTGCTCAACCAGACCACCCCTGAATAGTTTAGCCTAGGTCGTAAGATCGCTGTATAGATCCACATAAGTGTCTCCGTTTTCAAGCCCCAGCTTTTCCCTATGGCTCTCCTACAGAGCCATGTGGTCGCTGTGAGCTTTCTGCACTTTTTTACAGGTGCTTGTTCCATAACAGCTTCTTATCTAGGATGACTCCTAGATATTTATCTCGTTGTATGATTTCCAGTTGTTTTTCTTCCAGTTTCAGTGTACTCGCGGTTACCCACTTGTACCGTCTGGTAAATACAACCGCTTCCGTATTACTCGAATTGACCGATAATTCGGTCTCCTTGCACCAAGAGTCCACTATCGCCAGTGGTTGCTGCGTTATCCGTGTGCAATTATGGTCGCCCTGATCACTTCTCTAGAGGTGTAGTTAAAGTTGTCTATTTAATAAGACCTTTCCGCGGATATATCTATCCTGAAATCTTTCCACTGGTTTTAGTAGAAAGAATGATTTTGAAATGAAGACAACTCGCGTATCTCTCCATACCTGCGGGTTACATTCCAGTGTCAGACTAGCCTTAGAAAGTCTCACGAGCGGCCCTATAATAATCTCTGCAGCGTTCTGTAAGAACACCGGGTATATGCTATTCGGACCAGGAGACTTGTACCGGCTAAGACTTCAGGGCCCATTTAACCCTGGAGGGGGTAAAAATATCGTTGGTTTTGCAAAAAGGGCTCTGTTTATTTGTTATGCAAGTTGCAAAATTCCAAAAAACCATAATTTTTCATATATGAGCTGCCTGTTCTGTATCATTCATCGATATTACCTCATAAACCTGAAAAACTGATAGATTTACAATCGATTAACAAATCCTGATAACGTAGATGAAGTTCCGGCAATCCGTTCAATTTTTATAAACAAATTTATTAACAAAATTTATTTTTGCTGTATTTCGAAGTATGGAAGCTCTTTTCACCACGTTTTTCCCCCGAAATCAAGTGAAATTAATATTTCATCAAAATCAAACAATGAAGTATGATTTTTTTGTTATAAACAAATTACAAATTTAATAAATAAGCGCCTCTGCATATATAAAATGCATTTTTTCTGTTAAATCATTAGTTTTGCCTTCAAAAATGAAAATTCCATAACAGAAATGGACAAACAATATTGAACATTGTTATAAACAATACTGATTAACAAATGAATTAAAACGTCACCTTTGATAGAAAAAAGTCCATTTTTTTGCACAATTGTTCATTTTATCCCTAAATTACCATTCTGATGGAAGAAACTGACATTTGACAATATTTTTTATTCTTATTAACAATTCTGATCAACAAATGCATTTAATAGTAGCTTTCAAATAGGAAAAATCTCTTTCTTGCTGAAATGTTTATTAGATCATAAAAAATAAAACGCCTACGAAATATACTGACATCCAACAACATTTCCCATTGTTATAAACAATCTTGATCAATCAATTCTTAAAATAATTCTTTCGTTTAGAATAAATCTGTTTTTCGGGTTTAATAGTTAATGTTACCTTGAAATAAGGAATTGGGACACAAATCTTCATTGATTGCAATCCGACTGATTTTACGGGTATTGAATGCCTTTATCCTCTTGAAAACCTTATTATTCGCCTTTTGGGACTCTTCTGTCAATTTGCTGATAGGCAATAGGGCATTTTTAATTACCTTAGCGCCATCAGTCGAATTGCAACCAATGAAGATTTGTGTCACAATTTGTTGATCATGACTGATCCCTGCATAAACAACTTCAGAATCTTTAGGGAGAGTCTCCCTCGTCCCAGGGATGCACAAGTGCAGGATCTGCTGATTGGAGATGATTGAGACAAGAATGGAAACGCTGCTATAAACCAGAATTTTTAGTCCATAAATGGGTACGTTGTTGGATGTCAATATATTTCGTAGGAGTTTCATTTTTTATGATCTAATAAATATTTCAGCAAGAAAGAGGCTTTTCCCACTTGAAAGCGACTATTAAATGCATTTGTAGTTCAGAATTGTTAGTAACAATGAAAAATATTGTCAAATGTCAGTTTCTTCCGTCAGAATTCTAAGTTAGGGATAAAATGAACAATTTCGCAGAAAAAAATGCATTTTATATATCCAGAGGCGCTCATTTAATAATTTTTTAAATGAAATTTGTCTATAAAAAATAAAAAAATAATACTGCAGTGTTTGATTTTCATGAAATATTGATTTCACTTGATTTCGCTGGGAAAAACGTGATGAAAAGAGCTTCCAGGCTTCAATGTACAGCAAAAATCGATTTTGTTTATAAATTTGTTCATAAAAATTGAACGGATTACCCGAACTTCATCTAAGTTATCAAGATTTGTTAACTGATTGTAAATTTATCAGTTTTTTTTGCCTTTTTGAGGTAAATATTAATGAATGATATAGAACAGGCAGCTCAAATATGAAAAATTATGATTTTTGGCATTTTGCAACTTGAATAACAAATAAAAAGAACTTTTTCTGCAAAGTCGGCCTCGACAGACCTCTTTAAAATTCAATTAGCTTAAATTAAAAAAAAAAAAAGATGAAATCGGATAAAAATTATAGTCTATGGATCATTTTGGACCCCAATTTTCTAATTCGCCGCACTGTGCGCCGTTTCGAGCCAAGTTGAGCCACATGCGGCTTTTGCTGCCTCAGAGGTGTCGCCGTCTTTGTCCCAGACTTTATGAAGCCCGGAAAATATGCCTTGATCAGGTTTGCCAAGGTCTACTCGTCCGACATTGAGTATCCTGCGTCGGGCCATTCTAGAGTTCCGAGAATAGCATCCGGATTCCGAGAGAGCAACATGTCCAGTCTAGCTGCCTCTGCCCCTTTCTCGATGTCTGTGCAAAAGTTGGTCCAGCTTTCTTGATTGGCCTTACGTATTGCTCCTCTGTATTCATCCCCCATCGTCGTAAATGCGGTCCATAGTTCATCCGTTTTGCCTGTACTGGCACGTCTGAACCTCTCTGGTTTCCCTGCGAATCCAGTGTGTCTTTCCAGCCTTCCGGACTCTTGTGGACCGACAGTCACTTTCATAAGTAGATTTGATGGTCTCTGTGAAAATATTGGCTGACATTTTCAGGGTGTCCATGTCTCTAAATGACCTGGGTTCTTCTTGAATTTCCACGTGTGAAACGTCCGAGTATTCTCCGTTTTGGTTGGTTTCGCTGTCATATGGAAAGTAGGCCGATCCCATAACGAACTCCTAATTCTTCTAGGATCTGTGGCTATCACGCCTTTCTTTGCCTGCCTTGGGTTCCTTGTTACAAAAACCAGCCCCCCCCCCCAATCCCCTTATGGTATCTCGAACTAACCTATGTTCCTGGATTAGTGAGATATATGTGTGCCTTATAGTCACGCCTCTCTGCAGGACCGCAGAGGCGCTCTTGCTGTGATGCAAGTGAATTAGGGTAATAGTTATGCCGGAAGCAGTTATTCAGGTCTGCTCCCGATTTTCCACTGTACCGACAGGCTCCTCCTGCCTTTGACCAGCAGCCCTAAAATTGACTTCTCCAAGGTGGCAGAAAGGTCAGTTGTTGTGGACCTTCAGAGCCCTCGTCTGGGACTCCGGGATCTGCCAAACTAGGAGTTGTTAAGGACCCCTCGTTGTGCTTTCTCCCTGAGGCCGATCGTGCCTGAGGATTTAATACGACGATGTCTTTGGTGACGAGTTGAATTCCTCGAAGCGCAAAAGGACCTCAGACGGATCTTCCAGCTTATCTAGGATCCACGCTGTAGCCCTTAGCATACTTTGGAGCAATCCAACCCCACCCACATTGAGGTATGCAGCTCCAGGCGGCCTCCCTGAAAATGGGCTTGGGAGAGCCCGTTTATAGGGATCCTTTCATATATCCATACACATGCAGGTCGAGGTCCGTTCGACCCCCTTGTCCCACACGCTTATGCCTTCCCACCAACTACAAGGTGTTACAGTCCCTAGGAGAGGTTCTGACACCTAAGTATGGAAAATAAGTTATTGTTAAAAAAATTTGTTATGGAAATAACTATTGATCATCCACTTTAGGGATCTCGCAAGAAAAATTGGCTAAGAATTTTTTTTAATCAATGAAAATTCATTTAAGCGTATCCTTCTCCGAAAACACGTTACCCTTAACCAACTAATCATTTTCTTCTAAACTGTTAGTCACAAAGGGTTCAAGTAGTGTTAATTGTACAGGTTTCTTTTAAGCAACAATCTAAGCAAGCGTGTGAGAATTTTTTTAAATTTTTACCTCATAGTTTTTTAACAATATACGCCTGCACGTGGACTTGTAATTTGAAACTCTGATCGCAGTACTTGAGACGTGCACAGTTGGGAGGGTACCATCTGTGCTCGTAGACTTGTGAGTTGAAAATATGATCGTATTAATTGAGACATGCACAGTTGGGAGGGTATCATCTGTGCACGTGGATTTGTAAATTGAAAATCTGATCGTAGCAATTGAGATGTGCACAGTTTGGAGGTTACCATCTATATACGTGGTCTTTCAAGTAAGAGAGACAGAAAGAGGGGGGAGGGAGTTTCAAGATCTTTGACAACTTCTAACAACTAAACAAACTTTTTCTTACCAAACTTTTCATTCAATCCTTCACCCAATCTAAGAATTTGAACGACTCCTGAAGATATATGAATCTGAGATATATTCAGAAACCAGGAGTCATGTTAGTCATGTGACAGAAAAGAATGAAGATCCAAATGAAATTTTTGTATATCACCTTTAGTATGAATTGTAATAACAAAGATTCTGTCATGTTTTTAGTTGTTTCGATTAATTCTATTATTCAGTTCATTATGCAACATTGGCTAATGACTAAATTCAGAATCGATTTTTTGAATTTCTTTGTGATTTCATTATATTTGTCTCGTTTCGTTTTATATAAGTGAAGTTGGTATATAATTAGTTTCTTGCATCGTAAATTTTTTTCGAAAAATCTCCATGGTTTTTGTATTTTGCAAGAACACTTTTTTGTGATTTAATTTGGTTGAATTTTTTACTTAATACGTAGAAAGGTTTCATCTTTTCAACCGGATTATCTCTCTCATTAACGTCTGAACCATACCTGTCAATTTCTGCGAAATTCATTATGAACATAAAATTAATTGGAACTTCAAATTTCAATTTGTAGTGAAAAAGTTGTCCAAACCCACTTATCGCACAGCACTTAATTTGATTATCATTGATCAAAGTTTCTTTACGTCCTAATCATTTATGATTCAGAAAGTATTAGAATTGTCCGAAATTTCACACATCAGTTTTTTAATGGATCTCTACGTTTCGAGACTTCCTGAAACCGAAAATCCAGTTGTGGCGATGGCGTCTTTCTGTCTGTCTGCCTCCCAACCTTTTGTCCGTCCGTCCATAAACATGATAACTCTAAAAAATGAACGGAAATACGACAGATGCGTGAAAAAAGCTTTAGAGCATAATTGAAGCTTTTCAAAATATCGGCGATTTTTGTTTTAACCATTTTTTGATAGGGCTTGTCTTTTTGGTTTTGTGCATCGAAAATAAATAAGTCGAAAATTCTAGTTTTGAGCCAAACGACGACAGAAAAGTAAAAAAGTTTAAGAGAAGAATGGTAAATTTGTAAAAGACCTACAATTTGTCCCGTGACCAATTGCGTTCGATGAGAATGTGTACCTCAAAGCCTATAGAGCTTTGAGCAATTTAATCGTTAACTATACTTCTTTACGTGGAAACTTCCGAGTTCAAAGAATAAATATCCGAGCGCGACGCGCGAGGTCCGACACACGCGTGCCCTGGGCGCGCTCAAAATGGCGTCCTAACTTTTAGAACTTATTAATTTGTCTCCTTACCGACACATGAAGCGTTTCAAGTTACTGAATACACTGTTAATTTAAATTTCACATCCGAAACCCATAAATCAGAAATCGTTACGTTATTTTAAAATTGGAAACATGCTTATCTTTAACGTTTTTTTCTACAACTCTGGTACACAATTTGCCTTTCTTTGAGTGTATGCTTTTGAAGAATCTCTTCTAAATATAAGAAATACATAGATACAACCAACAAAATATATGTTACGAAATTATTCAAAAATACATTCCCTATTGCATAATCCCTTTTATTTCTGATTCTATGTGGTTTTCCAAGTTCAAGATAACACTTAATAACATTAATCGGCAAATATAAGTGTAAGAATCGATTTTCAAGTACACTGAAGTGTTTAAAAAAGGATGAATATTTTGATTGATTTCAATTCCATTAATGAACGCTTTATTTAATATTTTAGTTAGCGACACATGCAATGTTGACCAAAGTAAAGATTTAAGTGGATCGTCGCTGATTAATTTGGTAACGAACCCAGAGACAAAAAGTGGCCAAATCCTCAAAGGTGTAATTTCCTACAAAGCCATTGTTCCCGATGAGAGGGAAATAATAGAAGTAAGTTGGAGAACATTTACTTGAATTATAATTGTTCAAAATAAGCAGATTATTCTTACATATGTATGTGACTTATTCTGAGGCAGACTATATTAAAAACCTGGACGTCAAAACCCGATGTAAACGTCATCCTAACAACGGGAGGTACAGGTTTTGCTGACCGAGATATTACTCCTGAAGCAACCAAAAATGTGATAGAAAAGGAGGCTCCAGGAATGACACTTGCAATACTCATGGCAGGCTTGAGTGTCACACCAATGGCTATGCTTTCAAGGTATATTTTCTTATTATGTACAGGACAGTACCTATACGTTTGCCGACAGGGCGTGTTTCCGGTCAGATCCCAATAAGTAAGTGTGTGAAATCGTATAAATTCGGAAAGAAACTATTTAATCTTCAAATTTGCTAGTCGCTCCAATTCGGCGAAAATTTTTAGGGAACCGAATTCATTTTAATTCGCGATATTTAAATTCAAACTTCAATTCATCTGAATTCGTCAGTGCGAATACTATTCAAAACTGGTCAGTTCTTCTTAATTCGGGAAAGTTAAAGCCACATTCTAATTTACCCCGCCCAATTTGTCATGGAGAAATTTATCAGTGATGGGTAATTTCCTTTTTAAAAGAAACTAGTTATCGTTACCGTTACATCACGAAAAATGTAAGTAGTTATCGTTATCGTACCCTTGCCACAATTAGGTATAGGAAAATTGCTATTGCAACTGAGTATTGCAGTGTATATTAACAAGGGGAGCGCAAATAATGCAGTCACGGACTTTAATAATTTTTTATCGGCGAAGAGGGCCTAATATGAAATCATAAAAGCTCAAACCGTTTGCTTGGATCAAAAGCGGCTTACGAGAAAAAAGGGTTGCAAAAAATCCGCCCTGCATAACTACTGGTCGAATCGTAGAGCGCTCGATGTAACTGCAATAGATCAATGGTCTAGATTCTAAGCTAGATAGTGTGGCGTCATGCATTCGTGTCCTTGTACTTTTTTTAAAAATTTGGTTTCTAATTCTTTTTTTAGGGTTTCGTGAGAAACTCTTATGCAGTCGTTAAAATGGATGTGCGTCCCTTACCATGCCTAGCGCAAAAGCTTAATAGGTCTACCATCTTAATTTTTTGTACAAAGATGTGTTTTACGCGAGGAAAAATAATGAGAACTCTGTGAAAATTCTCATCATACCGTTTTTATGTAAATACATACCAATTCAGGCCTTTTGACTCAAAATGACCCTGTATACATGCCTGGCGTGGAAACTATTAGTACTACCAACTTCATTTTTTGCTTGAGGTGTCTAATGCGATGAAAAATACTGACAACCCGAAGGAAAATAGCCATGATGACATTGCTATGCAATAATGTAAAAATTACGGCCGTTTGACCATAAAATGTTCAAATTTTAGTCAAATTTGATTCAAAATCAGCTTATGGCGGTCGAAAATTTACTGAAAAGTTTTGATTGTAAACTCCCAGGGTCGGCATTTAGAAAATGATTCCCAAATTTAACTCAAGACCCACATACGGGGTTGGAAATTTTCCAAAAAGCGGAAATATCTTAAATGTACCCCTTCCTATTAAACCTTTGTAAGTGATGGCGTTTGTCACATGCTTCATGAACTGTTGTTTTCAATCACTTAACCGTAAGTATGAAATTATATTATGAAAATAATAAGAAATAGTGAAAAAAAAATACTACACGATAGTATCCCATTATCAAGATCATACGTTGACAGATCAGCGTACACAGAACAATGTGAAAACTTCTGTTTATCTAAGGCGCGTACAGAATTAAGACAAATTTTTTGTCTTTGATCAAAGAAGTCCTATAGACTTACACGATTTAGGGATGTCCGATCACCGCGAAATTATTATTAATTAAATAAAATTAATTAAATATCATTTATAAGTCATGTAAGCCGATTTTCATGAAAGGCCAGTAAAGACTCTGCCGGCCGGTCGCTCGAGTGATGCTTCAAGACCTCCGGGAAATAATCAAGGAAATATCTCATTGATGGAATGATGATACCGATGCTAGATGATAATCGCAGAAGAGATACAGCGCTGTAGAGCATTTTAGAAAAAGTAACCAGGGAATCTTCAATTAAGGAAAGGAAAGGGAAACCGTTCGCAGACTCCTTCCCTATAATGCCACATCTTAGTAAGGCATTTAAGATATTGACGGTGAAAAAGGAAATCTTACGGCAGAAGAATAGCTCGAGAATATTAACAGCATGAGTCTTCTTCATCGATGGCTCACTAGATTTGTTCTGGAAATAGCTTGAGCTCATTTGAAAGGTGGTGCGTTACGCTGGTTCCGTATGAAGGCTAGCGACTTGATAGATTGGACAACATTTGAAGCGGAATTCAAGAAACCTTTATTTAATCTTACAATTTAGTGGCCAAATGGAACCGAATGAAGGATACAATGCAAAGGAAAGGAGAGTCGCTCTAAGCTTATTTTCACGAAAAAGTTCGGTTATGTAAAATCTTAGGCTTGAATGAAGAAGAAGCCTATGAGCAAATTTTGATAGGCTTATGGTCTAGAGATTTGTGTGCGTCCATGACCGTAAAGATACATAACGATCTAGACGATTTACTTCATGATCTACACAAACAGGAACGGATAAGCAAACAACGAAGCGAGAGAATTCGACAGGCTGCAGAGATATCAAAATATGAACCGGATGATGGAATCACAGAACGAAGAAAGAAGCCACGAGTGAATTGGGAAAACAATACGTATAAATCGGAGAAGACTACAATCGATGCAAACCCAGATAATCGATCACCCCTTCGGAATGATAAAGGCGAGTAAAAGTGCCATAATTGCCAGAATTTTATATATAAAATTAAAAACTAAAGGTTAACAACCACCGCAGGGTCCCACTGGGAGCAACAGTCATCTAAAAAATTACATCGGCTCCCAGTAGGACCGCGGTAAATCCCATTCATGGCCACGTCTCACAACCGTGAGAATAGGGGGGATTCTTCCCGTCTACTATGAAAAACAATTCTGCAATGCATTTTTAGACTTATGTAATCTTGTGTAATATTTTTAGATAAAAGTTTGCGAATTTTCCAAATCTCAATTAAATGTGAGATTAAACCTATAATTATTAACATTCACATGTTGAAATATTAAAAATATATGTTTTTTAATATGATAAAAAGTTAAAAAATGCAGTTCATATAACTAGTGTCCTCTCTTGCAATTCCTAAGGTCATATCATATAATAGTCATGAAAAATGTGTAAGAATAATATCCGTATCTCCAATTATTTGTGCATATTTTTCAGCATTCATATCAACTTTTGCACCAAATAATAGTTTTTTCCCCAAATACACAAAAGATTATGTAAATAGGGACTTGAGTTTGAACGGATTCAGTAACTAAATTTTTCTCCCTGATATTGATCCATGAAACACAAATATCTTATGAATAACAGATAAGAAGAATAAGTATAATTATATATTCTAATGAAGCACTAGAATATTCTTTGAATATTCTGGTAACCAAATTTTCGATTAATACTGTAATCAGTTTTTCCCCTCTTTGGAAAAATAAAGATTGTAACTTGGCTTTGTGTGTGTTTTTTTGTTAAATTATTCTTTGAGCCGATTTTGAAAGATATTCATAACATTTAAGGGCCTTTTACTGAAAAAACTAGACTAGAAAAAAACAACTACTTAATGTTACCAAAAACAAACAGATTGCTTTTCCAGATTCTAAATTGCTTAAAAATTTATTGATATACTCAAGGACTTCGTAAAAGTCGTAAAAATACACTAAAAGAAAATTAGCATGTCTGAAGAATCGACAAAATTAAGGCAGCAAGTTTGTAAAATACTCAATTCTGTACTTTTTGACATTTTTGTTTCTAAGCCATTTTGATCAGTAAAAGTCCCTTAGATGCTATAATCACCTATCCTCAGTTCTATTTTATCTTCGTTTCTTCTATTTTCAATCAGCTGGAAACAGATAATTAAAAAAATCAAAAACACATTTCTTCCAAAATGTACTGTGTTTAGATTTATGATTTTTCAGACTTTTAAAATTATTTTCTAATGAACTTATACTCGCAGAAATCCTGAAACACCTCTCAATATGTTTTCGAAATTTTCAAATGTTGCTATCTAAATTGAAAACAAACAAAAAGACGTGCCTGACGCTCTGTAGGCAAGCTAACGTTTGAAAAAAAAAATTATGAGAATGAATTGCACTGTGGCTCATTTTTTATGACCGAAAAAGAAAGGTCGAGTTCGTTAACTAGCCATTTTGGATAAATAGTTCCGGTTTTATCCATGGAAAATGCTCATCAAAAAATAAAAATTACATTTCCCGGTCAAACTATCCACAGTATGGGAAAATTAGACAAATTTAAACTGTTAATAGCAAAAATATCTAGAAATTGAATTAAGAACATTTTTGATGAAAAGAATCATTTTTGTTTTATTCACAAAAAACTTTATTTAAAAAATGCAACTTTCCAGCAAAATTATGCGAGATACAGAAAATACAGCCTGTGCTAATTCCCGTCTGACAATCATATTCAAAATTTTGAATTCCTTTTCTGATATTTTTGTTTATCGTAATGAGATAGGTGGAAATTATCTTTCACAACTTTTGAAGTTTTTTCTTTCATAAGACATAACTGCTAATTTCAATTCTTAAAATCATCGAAAACTTTTTTTTTTCAGATACCTTCAGGCCGATAGAGCCTTACGTAAAACACCTGGTTTTATCAATCGAAAAATGTATGCAAAAATAGAATATTCCAATTTTTGATAGGACTTGTATTTTTGTTTCTATGCATCGAAAATGAATAACTCGATATTTCTTATTTTAAACCAAACGACGACTGTACGTACATTTTAGTTATCGAAAATACTACGAAAGGAATCCCAAATTCAAATTTCGAGCCAAACGACGCGAAATACGGGGAAAATGGTCGAAAAGGAATAATAGCTTCTGAAAAGTCCTACAAGATTTCTCATAATCATTTTTTGATAGGACTTGTCGTTTCGGATTTATTTAACAAAAATAGTATGAATGTAATATCAAATTCAAATCTTAAGCCAAACGACGCGAAATAGAGGAAATAGTCTCGAAGAGGAATGATACCATTTGAAAAGCCTTACAAAATTTCTTATAACCATTTTTTTACAGGAATTGCCGTTTCGGTTATATTTATCAAGAATATTATTTAAAAAATAGAACATTCAAATTTTGATCCAAACAACGTGAAATCTGTGGCAAAGTTTTCGGAGAAATTTCAGATTTTGAAAATTCCTAGAAAATTTGTGCAAACCATATTTTGACAGAACTCTTAATTTTCAACTTATTTGTCGAAATTGATATAAAAAAATAAAGAATATGAATATCACATTAAAAGCCTTCAGATACGCAAAAAGTCTAAAAAATACTAGTCAGAGTTTTTGTTTCATTTAGAAAAGATTGTGTAAAAAACATCTGAAATTAGAAAAAAAGTATAATAAAACATACCTAAATTATTAGCATAACAACGCGAGATAGGGAAGAAAGACTAAAGAAACGATTGTAGCTTTTTATTGCGAAGTAGGTCAGAAAATAAATATACATTTAAAAATGTCTGTCGAAAATCGAGCGCGAAGCGCGTGTGTCACGATGAGAATGTGTACCTCAAAGCCTGCAGAGCTTTAAAAATTTTCATCTTTAACTATACTTAATTACGTAGAAAATTAAGAACATATGAAGATGCAATATAAACTGTGATCTAAGAAAGATGTTTTTGCTAACGTTTCATTCAAGCATTCCGAGTGCAAATAATAGATATCCGAGCGTGAAGCGCGAGGTGACTCATTATCGTGAAAATTATTTAAAAATGTTTCCAAACAGTAGGAGTTTTTATTTAAATATATATTTTTTGCGAAATTCGTTGAAATTATTTCTAAAACGCATTAGGGACACTAGAACTATTCTAAGTCTATTTATAACTCTAAAAAATGTTCAGTTGAAGAAAGAGCGACGGCTCGAACTTTGCGGCCCATTTTAAAAAATCGATGTGTGTATCATATAAAAATCGGAATCGTCGTAATAACTTTGAAAATCTTAGTCATTATTTTAAATTGTTCAAATTAGAAGCATTGGAGGATCCAGATGAAGTTTTTTTGTAAGAGGAGTGATGATTTCACCTCCACTTGAAAAAATTAAAATCACAATTCGAATCTGAATATTTGTGAAAGGGGTGGGGGTGTACCCGTGGACAATGTTGGATACACTTTGGATCCACAAATACTTGAAAACCGTGTTGTATCAACATTTAGATTATGATAATATGAACTGCGAAGCATTAAACGTTTCAGGCGATGTAAGTCGACCCCGGAATACGTAAGATTTAGGCAAATAAGAATCTAACTAAAAATTATTCAGCAAGTCTTGAGTACTTTTTTACATAGGACATGTCATGTAATCTCTGTTTATTCGTGCTCAGAAATTACTCATTAACAGTCAAGAAAAAGCATGAATTTATGAAGTAATTTTTGTACATAGAATTAATATTTAAGTTCAGAAATAAAATTCTCACTAATAATGTTCTTCAAAATAATATTTTGGTTCTCTAATTAAAAAAACAAATGATATTATTGTACATTGTACATGTTTTATGGACATAAAAAAATTGTAGCCTCCGGATGACTCTTTGAGCGTCTTTTTTATTATAATAGCTCATTGCTATAACTTTCAATAAATATCATCTAGCCTTGGCAAATGTGCATACTTAAGTTCCCAGCAAGTTTGGCTATGTATTTTAATTATAATTTTGGTTCACTATCAGTCCTTAAATAAACATAATGTTCAGTAAATATTCTTTTTTACAACATTATGAATTTGATATCAAGGCATAATAAATAACGCAAAACCTCAATACAAGTTCATAAACAAGGTAGTGGTCGGCTTTTTAGACACGTGTATCATTAATATTATTTCACCTTGAGCAATTCAGATAATTTTGTAAATCAAGAGTATATAAATAAAATTTTCATACAATTTTACGTCACCACAGTTTTATTGTGTAGGTATGCAAACGTTGCTGCATTCTTATCTGAATTTTCGAAACCTGACTTGGCAACAGAAATCCGTTTATCGTAATTTCACAATTAGCCATTTTTAGGCTTTAAAGCAAATATTTTCTTTCAGATATTAATAATAATTGATCTTGATTAGATTTAGAAGAAGTGTTAAACTCTCTTAAAAGGTTATGTACACTTCCCATAAAATCCCTTAAAATCTTTGAATGTATAAGAAATAATGCTGAAAATCAATTGAAATCCTGTTTCATATTCATCGTATTTTATGATTGAAGGTTGCGCTTTTAGGATGTTTTTAATAGTTTATGTTTAAAAGTTTTCGTTGCTGGCCCTTCCTATTTAAATAACATATTTTTTAACCCTCTTTTTCGATTTCTCAATTAGTTAAAATTCTAAATAGTTTTTTATTATTTTATTTCGAAGATATAGCATGTATATCTTATGCTGGCGGAGTTGACTACATATATTGAATTAAAAGACATTGATAAGTAATAAGTGAAATTTCACTTGAACAGATTCAAATAGTTTATTGGATAATAGTTTCATGTCATTAAAAGTTGTCCAAGTTTAAACATTATATTTAGCCTCTCTTCCTCAGTAATGTTAAGCAGGTGTCGTTAGACCTTCAAAAATTGAAACATTGCTTGAACAATTTCTAAAATATTTTTGATCATAAATGTGAAAGAATGATATCCCTCTTTCTAATTCTTTCAACAAGTATTTTGTAGAATTTGTATTAGCTTTCCCATGAAGAATCCAGATTTCCATAATGCGCAAAAGACTACAAATTGTGTTATCAGTTTGAAACGGATTTCGTAACCCAATTTTTCTCCTTGATAATGTATGAAATACAAATATCACATAAAGACAATCTTGACGTCTATAAGACATGATATATCGACCAGTATATATATAAAGCCTAATAAGGTACCAGAATATTCCAATTTGTCACACTGTTATTCAAATAATTCACTAACAGAGTAATCGGGTTTTCCTCTACTGCAAAAAAATGAAGGCCGTCTATACCCTGGTCTTCACCTCGGTGGTCATCTTTAATTCTATTGGTAAATATGATAATATAATATATCTATAATGTTTGGTATATTTTTAACCTTTCGGAAAATTAAATGTTGTCCCATTTAAACCAATTATATCCCAATCGATATTTGTTCCAAAACTGTATATGATTTTGCCAAAAAAAAACACGTATCCAGAATTTGTGTTTGATTAAAAATTGAATTCGATAAGTTTCCATTTTGGTAGAAACAATCGGCACAATTCCGAAATCAGTCGGGATCGGTATAAAATAAGTGCCTCGGTGGAAAAAGAAAGGATGTTCAATATGCAGTCATTTGGAATGGAAATTATTTCATTCAGGAATAATGTGTAGAATACTTGTTAACTATTTATTATTCATAACTTTCTTAATTTTCGTTTCAATCTTTGGTCCACTTGCACCGAATAAAAAAATATAAATTAATTTACACCGTCGGATGGATCACTCTCAAAATCTGATATGTACCTGTAAGTCTTCCTACAATTTTTGATATTTGTGAAATTCTTGTAAAATATTTGAAATCATTTGAAATCTTTTGTAAATCTTACATTTTTCTAAATCTTTGTGAAATGCATGCAATCTTTGCAAAATCTTTGATTGGCCTTTAAAATCTTTATGAAATCTTCTGAAATATTTATGAATCTTCGAAATCTTAAAAAATTTTTTAAATCTTTTCAATTTTTCGACATCTTCTAAAATCTTCTGAATTTTGTGAAATCTTCAATATCTTTACGAAACCTTTGACATCTTTACGAAATATTTGTGAATTCTTTTAAAATCTTTAAATTCTTTTTAAATCTTTGTGAAATCTTAGTTTTACTATTTGAAATTTCTCTAAAATCTTCTGCAATATTCTAAATCTTCAAATTATATATGAAATATTTAAAGTCTTTGAAATATTTGTGAAATCTATTGAAATACGTTGAAACATTTGACACTTTTACGAAATACTTGAAATCATTGAAATCTCTTAAAATATTTGAATTTTTTTTTAAATCTTTAAAAATCTTGTGACATTTTTGTGCAATTTTTTGAAATATTTTTAGGTTATGGAATCTTTAAGGTCTATGAAATCCTTATGAAATATTAAAAACCTTTCGTAAATTTTTCAACCTTTTTAAAATCTTTCGAAATGGTTACAAAATCTTTGTGAAATATTCTGAAATATTTTGAATTTTTAAAAATCTTTTGCAATCATTGCTATCTTCAGGAAATCTTTGAAGTCATTGTGAATTCTTTTGAAATATTTTTCTCCGTCTTTTAATTCTTTGTGAAATCTTTGTTTAATTTTTGAAATATTTCTGAAATCTTCTGAAATATTTAAAAATCTTTTAAATCTTTGTTAAACATTTAAAATTGTTCTAGACTGTTCTAAAATATTTGTAACTCTTTTGAATTTTTATAATATTGTAAATGTTTGTGAAGTCTTGTAGATCTTTGTAAACTCTTTTGAAATCTTTTCAATTTTGTAAAAGCTTGAAAAATCTTTGAGAAGTCTTTTTAAATCATTTGAAGTTTTCATATATTTCATATTTGTGAAATATTTGTGAAATCTGCTCAATTTTCTAAATGTTTCGAAATATTTGCGAAATTTTAGAAATTCTTATAAAATCTTTGTAAACTATTTGAAATCTTTGTAAAATATTCTAAAATCTTTTAAATCTGTGTGCAATCTTCTGAAATATTTTGAAATATTTTATATCATTGTGAGTTTTTTTTAAATATTTGAAATATTTTGCAAATATTTAAAATCTTTTTAAATTTTGCGAAATCTTTTGAAATTTTTTATATCTGTAAAATCCTGGTGAAATATTTGATATCTTTATAAAATCTTTGAAATCGTTGTAAATTTTTTTAGATATCTTTTAAAATATTTTATAACTCTTGTAATCCTTTCAAAATCTTTTGAAATTTTTTGGAATCTTGGAGATCTTGGATCATTGATTGGATTGACCCATTTTGAAATGAAAACCCCTGAGATTTGGCAAGATGTCTCAATTTTTTCAGAAACTATGCAATGGTCGAATCAGGATGAAATTCACAAAAATCGAAGAATACGGGTGGTCAGATTTGAAAAATCGAATGATTTCTCCATTTTTCAACGATAGCTTCTCAATCTTGACTAAATAATCAATTTCATTTTTAGAAACTGTGCCATAGTCACAGCTAAATTTTCTAAGCTTGTGAACGATATAGTCGTCGAGCTATAGAATTTTTTTTCTTTAAATTTTCCTAGTCACTATCTTGACCTTTTTTCCACATTACTGTGTTCTATGGAAAAATGGTCAAAATTCATTCATATTTTCAAACCTTACCAGACGACTTCTTTGATCATTCGTAAATTTTGTGCATGCTGGAGGGGTAAGTATTGAACTGAAATTTTAAACGAATTATTTCTTTCACTATTGGAACCAAATCGGTATGGGGCAGTCTTTCTCAAGTGTACCCACTTAAAAAATAAAGGTTGTTTGATTCAAGTAAAACTTGATCAAAGTGCTGTGCTACTGGATAGTCGCTTTTGAGAAACAATTTTGTCATTTGGATAAATATTTACAGAGGGGGACGGGGTAAAATTTTGGAAGATTTTCGCAGATATCGCCTATTTCGGCGATTTCAAACTTTTCTAAGGGCGATATACAAAATTTCGTCAAGTACAGCTTCGATAGCTTTTTTACACCACTTCCACTCATCATAAGCATTTGTTAAAGAAGGAAAGATTTTACCTACAAAAATCAAAGTCAAAAATTAATTTGACTTTTTTAGAAAAAGGCATATTTTTTCCTTTATTTATCTCAAAAGAAAGCTTAGATTTCTTCCTTTAAGATCCAAGTGGAAGATAAAGTAGTGCGTTTTTTATTATGTGTAAACTCCGGCAGTTGTTAAATTGGTCACTTCTTAGTAAATAGTTCAATATCCACATCATAGCTGTTTAAAGGAAGTAGGTGTGAATATACAATGTAGTGTCAATATAAGTCAGGTCAATTTAAGTCCTTCCTAGCATTTCGTTAGACTCAATTCGTGGATAAGGGTCTACATGGGATCGAAAAAGGGGCGCTCTTCACGCACACGTTCGGAGCGAGTGTATTCTCCAAAGGACTGTTTGATTAATTCAGTTTTTGGGCTGTTGATTCCTGCGATATCTTTCTGCAAAGATCTCAATTTTTGTGCAAATTTGATTACTTATAATATCATAATTTAAAAACGGTTAATAATTGTAGAAAAATGATAAACAAACCAATCCCTCTTTCCGTTCAAAGCTCCTGAAAAATAGTTTACAGAATTTTCGTTTCGAGTAATAATGCATTTGTTTAAAATATTAGGACATGTTTAACCGCAGTTATACTATAGATCTCTTAGTGCTTATTATAAGAAGTTGTGAGCTCCGAAAGCTACGATCATGGTTCCTTCAAGCAAACAATCCCGATGTAACCAGAACGTGTACTTCATACACTCCAGCCACTTTGTCATAGAAGGCAAGCAGGGGCGAGAAATGTACGCAAGAAACTTCGTACAATACTGTTCCTCAGAGTCCGATCTCTAGCCGTGGGCGACCTTACGGGGCAGACGACACAGTTGGAGATGAAGGTTTCACCTCAGGATACTCTTTTAGAGCTACCAATCTCTGTAGAATGTTATGAGGAACAGTGTTGTTGGGTCAGATAAAGTGATCCTAGAAGAACAGCCCTTTTCATCCGGCTCGCGATGGACTGAGTCTGACGTTGGCAAGCTGGAATTCAAGCACGTAAATTATCTCCGTCTTCCGATATTGGAGGGCAATATCAGGCTTTGTAGCACTGATACGTTGAGTGGTGAAGAATGAGGAATTCCTGTAAATTTTACAACGATCATTCTCCACAACAGAGGTAACTAAGATGTCAATAACGCCGTGTTGCCAGGCAAAAACGAATCCCTCAGTCTCCGATCTCAATCTAGCAGACTTGAGAAACATGTCGGACAAATACATCGATAGCTTTTTTCCACGTATAATGCCGTGGAATTAACTATGAAGGGACTTGTTAGCATGGTCTCTTAGTAGAAGCGAATGTTCTGCAACCTGGACACAACTTTTTAGAACCAAAGATGTAAGTGATGCTAGGCCATGTGCAGTTTCGCTGGAATCAAATGGGAGACCAAGCTCCTTTGCGGCCCTATCTGCGGCATAGTATAGAAACGCCGCAGCATTAACAACTTCATGTTGATGAATGATTTGCATAAGAGAATCTGTGCTATTCAGAACAGAGCAGGCTGTAGCCAGAACTGCTCTTCCATGAAGACACTCCAAGCTCAGCAAACCTCTACCCCATTTATGTCGACGGGTGCATATTCGAGGTTCGAAAGATCTAGGATGATGACTTCGATAGATTGTCATCACCTTGCGTGTAAATCAATCAAGTTGCTTCAACTCGTCGACGTTCTATTTTAATGCCTCAAACGTGTAGAGCAGTATATGAACGGCCAGTATATTGGTCTCCTGGATCTTATTCTTCCCAGATAATTTGGAAGCCCAATTTTGTCTGAGAATTTAGTTATTAAATGGCGTTTCCACATATGAGTTGAACATCTTGATCAGTAGCTCATGGTTTGTGTTATAGAAGACCTTACGGTAGTCAATCCAAACCATGAAAAGATTGCTGCGTCGATACCTGATCGAGTCCTATGTAATACACCTGTCTATTAACAGGTTCTCCCCGGAACCTGCCAGCCCTCTCTTGCATCCACGATGTTCAACTATTGCACTCCACACCGGTTCGATAAACGTTGATATCCTCTCTGTGAGAATGACAGTGAATAGCTTGTAGCTCCTGTTTAAACAATCCATGGCTCTGTAGTTCTTTGGACTTGACAAATCTCCGGTCTTAGGAATCTGTACCGTGCGTCCTTCCACTAACCACTGCGGGATGAGTTATCCTCCGTTTAAAAAAGTAGTAAATATACGAGCTAGATGTTGGTGCGTAGAAGTGGACTTCTTCCACCAAAAGTTGTTGATTGTATCTGGCCCTGGTTCTAGCTCTTTGGCTGCTGAAAAAGCTCTTATTTTATGTGTCCAGTGCTGCTTGATGTTCAACAGGTTTTACTTATTCAGCGTGTGATTTTCTTTTCTTAAGTTTCGAGCAGGTGCCCTAACTTTTGGAGTAAATTTTTTATTTGATGTTATGTAGCTAATCGCGCACTGAACATTTGAGGCATACAATCTCGCTGTTTTAATTTTAAACTGAAGGTATGTAATACGCTCCCGAGTATTACTTGGCGTACTGAAGTACAATTACTTCTATTGTCGCCAAGCAGGAAGACTGCTTTATCGTAAACTACACAGTTTTGAGTCCAGAAATTAACATATTTAAGGAGCATATCAGGGAGAGCAGTATTAGCTTAAGCTAATTTGTCCATCTTGAGGAAGACTTTTTGGTGGATTTTTAATCTCCTAGTTCTCATGTTGGCATTATCGGGTACCGGCAAAGGTGGTCTAGCTGAAACAGGTGGCATGTTTTATCGATAATGTAGCTCTTCTTCTTGCTAATAAAGAACTTCACATCCCTTCAGGCGTGAAAAGGATACCTGATCTCTTAAATACTGAGGTGTTGTATGAGAATATTCCGGATGCATATTGACCCAACGTTCGTGTAATCTCTGCATGTATGCTCTTCGCGCCGGTGAGCTTCCCTGCCAACAGGTAAGATCCCTTCTGAGTTGGTTCGACTATTGACACTCCCAACTGAACCATGGCCTCCATCCGAGAGAATCATATTGTGGGTGGAACATTAGCTACACTGGTGATGTAACCGCATAATTCGTTGCATTGGGGAGTTAGCCCAATGTAATGTGGCTGACTGTAAGAGCCGGAGCTCTCGGGCGGTGGGGTCGCCATATCCCCACACCGTATCTTGACTAGATCTTTCGGTTCTTATTATCATTATTGTATGATTAAGGCATATCCCTATCGGAGTAAGCGTGACTTACTCGGCGAGGAAGGAAATTGTACAAAACGGCAAAGAGGGAGGTGGGTAGCTTTTTAGTTTACGAAATATTTTAATTGTTAAAATTCATCTATTTTTATTTCTTCTTACAGAATTAACTTCGCAGAGTAAAAGGCAAGAATCTCCAGATCCTGATCCTCCATACAGACCTCCTCGCGTCAGGACCAGATATGGGGGGGCTTCTTCTTCTAGTGCCGGTTCTTCTTCTTCTCAAGCGGGTGGTTCTTCTCAAGCAAGTGGTTCTACTCATGCGGGTGCTAGCTCTTCTCATGCGGTTGCTTCATCTTCGCATGAGCGTCCTTCCTCTTCTCATGCGGGTGCTTCTTCTTCGCAACATCATAATTCTCCTACTTACGGCAGCACTGATTCTGATTCTTCTGGCGGATCTCCTCGGTCCCTGCCTGAGCCATTAGATCTTAATTGGTACTCATTTAATTTCGCTCCTAATCTGCATTGTGAAAAGAAAGTGTATGGACGAACAATTCGTGAAGAATTTGTAATACGTGAACCCATCGAACCAGGTGTCAGCCATCAAGTGGCAGAAAACAAAAATGGTGATATCTATGCAGTTGTGGAAGATGGTGACGCTTGCAGAATATATGAAAATAATAATCGGATTTCCATAAACCGCAAAACCCACCAGATAAGGCCATTTGAAGAAGTTTTTAAAAATCGCCCTAAGAAGAACGGTAACTAGGGCGGTGCCGTCGGTGACTTTGTACTGGGAGCAGACCGCAAGCGACGCAATTACACAAATAAATTATGTGAGTAAATGTAGAAATTTCCACTTTTAAATAAATATATTACAACTTCAGCCTTTGGACTTCGGAAAATTTTAGAGAATTTGAAAAATGTATCCTAGATATCAGTGATATATAAAGGATTCCAAGAGATTCGAACGGATTTCTAGAAAACTTTAGGGATTTCACCAGATTTAGCGGATTTGAACGTATTTCAAAAGAAATTATCAGATTTGAAGAGATTTCCACGGATTATAAGGGATGTACAAGATTTACGAGTTTTATAGAAATTTCGAAAGAATCTCAACAACAGATTTCAGCGTTTTCTGAAAGGATTTCAACGAATTTCAAAGCATGCCGTCATTTTACACTTCGATTTTTCAAATATTTACTTCCGGCGCTATTCAAATTTTCAGGTGGTGGGAGAGGGGGGCTGGCGATTATGCATTCGCAAGAGGCGCCAACAAGCTATTTACGGCTCTGCCCACAGGCCGACCTTTTTAAGCCTTTTCTTTTAATCCTAACCTTAGATACTTAAACATAATATAAGGCGGATTTCATTCAAAGTAATATAATCTAAGTTTCGGAGTGAAAACGCGTATAAAAAAAACACAGTTGCTCCTTTTTCTTGGAAAACGATTTACTTACGATAACTTCTGCCGGAACTGTACTGGTACTCTTATAATTTTGTTCTGTATAGTCTATAGTGAATTTTGCTTGTAAATGAAATGCGATTAAGAAAAGTCCAATTTCATTGAATAAATCACAATTTTAAAAAATCAGACTTTTATTCTTCCTCACTGGCATAGCTGTTCAATCCGGTTGTGACATTCCTTTTGTCCAGACAACACAAAAATCCCTCGAGTACTTAGTTATACTGCTAAATAAAGACAGTATTTCTGATTCAGGTGATTTTTACAATAACTTCTCTAACTGTTGATTTTAAATGTAAATTTACCCGGAAAAAATGAAATTTCTTCAGAGTACCAAAAATTTTCATCTGGTTGAGAGCTTGAGGAGTAAAATAAAAGAAAATAGATATTTAACAAAAGCAACATTTTACAGTACTCTAAATGAATAATCAATATCTAATAAGAACTATGAACCTGCATAACGTGTACTGCGTGTATTCGGTGTAAAAAATCTCGGTAAATGTGTCAAGCTATGAATGAAAACGGACATCATACTTCTGGCTGCTGTCTTCGAAAGTTTCTGGGAACAGTTTTAGATGAGACGCTCTGCTCAAATAGAAGAAAATTGGGAAAATATTGATTTTAACATACTGGATGATCTACCCGTTTGTTATTAAGGGGAGAGTCACCAGTTGCCGGCATTTTCCGGTTGTGGGCACTTCTGCTCAACAGCCGACAGAATACAAATATTGCGCATCTGACTAGTGGCGTACTTGTATTCTGACAGGAGTACACAGTTTTCGAGAAGTTATCAACGTAAATAGACGATTTGTGCATTAGCTGCGATCATATGGAAAAAAGTATGTAAAAAAGGTTTGTAAAAATTAACGCACTTGTAATTTATCAATTTTTAAAACTGCGATAAATCAAAGAAAATAATCTTAAACAGGTGAGTGTTATTGATAATTCTATAGTATTTTCTTTGTGATTTAAGATGTCACATCGATTTATATGAAAGTTATGAACCATCACATTTTCTTGACGCACCGATAATGGTCATGAATTCCGGTTTTGGACACTTGAATGTAACCGGTTGTGGGCACATTTTTTCATTTAAAGCGTCTGTCTGACTTAAAAACTGTTAGATATCATCATTTATGCCAACATAACATATTCCATTAGCATTTCAACGTATTTTCATTACTATTTCAGTTAACGTATTTTAGCAACGACAATCCTGAAGAAGTCAATAGAATCAGCTCAAATTGATTTGCAGAGCATGTCATTAATCTAGAGCCGCAAGGGCTCTGATTGAGGATTCAGGAAGACAAACGACTAGAATCCAGCTTCTCTCCTTCGGCCTTGATCCCTGCCTGTCGGAATATACCTTCCACGTATTAGTTCGAGGAGACGGGTTCTGAAATCGCAGGCGCCCTAGAACGGTCGCCAAACTCTCGAGGGTGCCGGAAATCAGTACGAATGCTCTACGGTATCTTTCCAAACGCTCCGTCTCTTTGAATTCCAAGTTTAGACCTTCTTTAAGCCTAAACGTTGGGGGGTTTTCCACTATCCAGTCTCTCGACCAGATGTACGGATCCCGGGGCGCGCCCCTCGTGGGGTAACGCGTCAATCCTTTGAGAGATTTTATCCCTCAGCCTGTCGCACTCTTGCCAGGGCGTTGTTACCCATTTGCGCGAAAGTAAGGCCCTGTGTTTCCAGAGCCTTATGTTGTTTCAACTCTCTGCTAGGGGAGCTTCTCTGGAGCCCTCCTTCCTTTTGCCTATAGGATAAGCCTCAGGAGTAGCTCCAGGTGAAGTTTCCGCAGCCACTGACCCCCGTGGGGTGCCTAGGCTGCTGTTTGTGATACATGCTTTGCGGTATCTCCTTTTTTGTGCACCGCCTCTGGTGGATTGCCTTCTAAGGAGCCTTCCACTTTTGACGGTGGGTTAGAGGAGGATCCCGAATCGGGCCCTTAATTGTTTTTGGTCTGTTTTGTTTTCAGTTCATTTCAGTCCCACGAGAAGCGAGGGAAATAAGAAAAACACCCGTAGAGTCCCGCTAGCAAGGGGCGGGTCTACATACTATGGGATTCGATCTGGTGTCCCAAAGTCTCCGTTAACACACCTCCTTTGGTACCCCCGCCCGTGCGCCTCTACTGAGAGGTGCAGGCTGGGATGTTCAAGGACTTGTTGTCCGTTAGTTTCCCAGAGAAGCCACACCTCGCAGTGCAGCCTCTGAGGTTCATCTATTCCAGACCCTCAGTCCAATTACACACGTTAGCGCTCACATCGACTACAAGGTCCCGTGATCCCTAGGGAAGGTTCTTAGAGTGTAGGTTGTAAAACTCTTTGCCTTTCTCAGTAAGCAAGTTGTAATGCACTCTACCTTGCATAAGTATAGATTCCTATACAGTTGTAACAGCAAGTCAACTCTTGCTTTTAACAGGAACAGCCCACTATTCTCTCGAGAATCTGTTTGCATCTCAACCATGTCCGCCGGTCAAGTGTCATCTACACCACGCATTTGCACGTGAAGATACGGACGATATTTCTTAGCAGGTTTATGAAGTTCTGTGACTGCTGCCAATATCTCTTTGTCCATTCTCGAGTGCGTTTATTTAACGTCCAAATAAGCAATAATGTCAGTTTTACGGACTGGCAAATCATGTGCGATATCAATTTGTAGATCTTTGAGCTTCTCGTTTTTGACTCTTCGAGAATACGTACCATCGAGTTATTATTGTCAATCTCTGCTCGCATAGATGATGTGTCTTCATGCACTATACGTACCTGCTTTTGTACAATGCGCTGTGAAAATCTTAAATTGACTAATTCGTATTATTTTTTAGCATGGCTAACGTTACAAAGTCTCTTGCCATTTACATCGCAATGGCCGTCGCTTGATCCAAGTGACGTCCAAACACGTTGATACTCGTCGTGATACTTTGGGCGGAACGCGATTTGCCTAATATCAAACTTTTCTGCATTTTAAAAGAGTTTAAATATACCCACTGATTTAATCGGAAATATACAGGTCGTTCAAGCTAGCACCTCCATAATCGAAATTCTCAAATTTCTTTTCATCAGAATATTAGGCTTCATTTGGGCTACTTTCTTGAAAATTAAAATTTGGAGTGAAGGTATCATGTGCCCCATGACAAGGGGTTGTTTTTGACCGTTTAGAGTTGGAGCCCAAAAATCTGTATCAGTATTTTTGAGGAGCCCAAAAATCAGAGCCTCACTTTACACTGTGAAATTCTAAAGCATATTATTTTTTGAAAAAATTCTGATCTGCGCTGTATCAAGGGTTTTTTTTAACGTTAATGGCTGGAGCCCGAAAATCGGTATCAATATTTTTGAGGATCCCAAAAATCAGAGCCTCAATTTACACTGTGAAATTCAAAACAAGATTATTTTTTTGACAAAGTCATATGAGCGCCGTGACAAGGGGTTGTTTTTTAACGTTAAGGGTTGCAGCCCAAAAATCAGTGTTGGTATTTTCAAAGATCCCAAAAGTCAGAGACTCTACTTACGCTGTAAAATTCGGAAAAACATTATTTTTTTGACAAAGTCATGTGTGCCGTTCAGGGTTGAGGCCCAAAAATCGGTGTCGGTATTTTTCAGGAGCCCGAAAATCAAAGCTTCAATTACCAATGTGAAATTCTAAAACAGATTATTTTTTGACAAATTGTTATCTGCGCCGTGTCAATGGGTTACTTTTTAACGTTCAGGGTTGAAGCCCAGAAGTGTAAATAGAGGCTCTGATCGTTGAGGTTCACAAAAATACCCACATACCCACACCGATTTTTAGGTTCCAATCCTGAACGTTACAAAATAACCCATTGACACCACGCAGATATGGCTTTGTCAGAAAATAATCTTCTTTAGAATTTTACAGTGTATATAGATTCTCTGATTTTTTTATTGTTTAGGAATACCAACACCCATTTTTGGCTCCAACCCTTAACGTTAAAAAACAGCTCCTTGTCACGGCGCTGATATGACTTTGTCAAAAAATAATCTTTTTTAGAATTTTACAGTGTAAATAGAGGCACTAATTTTTGGGCTTCTCAAAAATACGAACACGGCTTTGCCATAATAAAACCTTTTCTTGAATTTTACAGTGTAAATGGAGGCTCGCATTTTTGGACTCCTCAAAAATACCAACAACAATTCTTGGGCTCCAACCTTTAACTTTAAAAGACAACCCCTTGATAACACACAGATATGACATTAACAAAAAATAATCTTTATTAGATTTTTGAAGTGTAGATAGTCTCTGATTTTTGGGCCTCTCCATAATACTAAGACCGATTTTCGGGCTCAAACCCTTAAGGTTGAAAAGCAGCCCCTTGATACCACGCAGATGTGACTTTGTCAAAAAATAATCTTTCTTCGAATTTCACTGCTCAAGGTTAAAAAACAACCTCTTGTTACCAGGCATATATGACTTTGTCAAAAAAAAATCTTTTTTAGAAATTTACAGTGTCAACAGAGTCTTTGATTTTTGAGCTCTTTAAAAATATCAACTCCGATGTTTGGCCTCTTACCCTGAACGTTAAAAAACAACCCCTTTACAACAGATAGATAAGACTTCGTCAAAATATAATCTTTTTCAAAATTTCACAGTGTAAATAGAGTCTCTGATTCTTGGGCTCCTCAAAAATACCGTCACCGATTTTTGGGCTACAACCCTCAATGTTAAAAAGTAACCCCTTGGCACCAAGCACATATGACTTTGTCAAAAAATAATATTTTTTTAAATTGTACAGTGTAAATAGGGGCACTGGTGTTTGGGCTCCTCAAAAATAACGGCACCGACTTTTGAGCTTTAACCCTTAACATTAAAAAGGAATCCCTTAATGTCAGAAAAATGTGGCTTTGTCAAAAAAAAAAATCTTTTTTAGAATTTTACAGTGTAAATTGAGGCTCTGACTTTTGGGCACCTTGAAAATTCAAATTTGAATTCATAAAGAGGCGTTTGATTGTTTAGATGTAGGGGTGGATTTCGCAAAAAAATTCAAGCATTCAAAAGCCCAAGAAAAGCCCAACA
This sequence comes from Andricus grossulariae, assembly GCA_011634705.1. Lineage (NCBI taxonomy): Eukaryota > Metazoa > Arthropoda > Insecta > Hymenoptera > Cynipidae > Andricus > Andricus grossulariae. Next base: position 50,848,047 of record JAABKJ010007545.1, on the reverse strand, counting down.
CTACTTTCCATTCGGTTTTTTTCAGGTTTATGTTTTTACTAACGGGGTGATTTTTATGTACTGTGACGTGGTATTCTACACCACGCCCTAATTAAATGATTATTTACGCCCATTCAACGTAAATTCAATGTAAATTCATGAAGAGACTACACCTGATCAAGCGCCGAATCCACTTAAGAGTTGACATTTAATAGAAGCCTCGAGAGGGATGGCCTGTTGCCATAAAAAAAACCCTCGAGGCCTAGGGATTGCAACTTCGCTGCTCCGAACCGTCACCAGACTGGGGGGTTATCATTGATTTTACACTACACTACTAACTCCGTCAAACTTTCTTTTTAATTTGTTTATCAGCCACTCTCAGGGCCAGCTTCGCCGGCTGTCACACACTACAGCAGTGGTCGGCACGCACTTGACCAAGTCAGACTACCCTAACCGGACTGACCAATGACCTACATTCTGGTCAGGTACCTGCGAGCGTGGGCAGACCGACTCTTTCCTCGGGGCTCCTTTTTTGAAAAGTAGAAAAATTGACAAAATTTTAAAATCGTTAATTTTGCAATTAGCAATTTGAGAATGATATTTTTGGAATCTGCGAATTTTTCCGATTCCAACGATATGTCATTTGCCTATAAAGTCTTAAAATTGTGGGAGTAATTAAGTATCAAAAAAAAATAAATCTTGAGTTGCATTTCAATGGAATTCATGATCATTCCTGGTATGCGATTGTGAGAATATCATATTGTGGGAAATAAGAAAAAATAAATTTCTCACATGCACGTTCAGGAGCATGTTTTTCAGGGAATCTCATTTGATTACAGAAAACGCTTGAAAGGTAATTTTATAAAGAAAAAAATTTTATAATCATATAAAGGATTTTATAAAGTTTTCTAACAGAGACACCACTTCAGATTGAGAATCTTCATTGAAAAAATTGAAAAATTAATTAATAATAATGAATTCACAATTTTTAAATCTATTTCTTAAACTTTATTATAAATAATATCAATAATATATATATATATATATATGTATATCATTTACATAATAGTATGCATATATATCATTAACCCAGGCGGAAACATTATATATATTTTTATATATATTGTAAGGTATTATATATAATATTCATTTGTTTTATACAAAAAATGTATAAAATAAATGAATATTATATATAATACTTCACACTAATTAATATTTATTTGATTCAAAGAAATATTTCCCTCCGACCAATAGGTCGTATTTTTGAATCAAACAATGTTAACTTATTCCTATTAATATTTGTCTGGCGGAAAGAAATTCTTTTTTTTCATTCAATGTGCATATATTAATTTACCTCAAATAAATATTGCTTTGAAAATAATCAGGACTTGCACTTACTGCAGCGAAGTAAAATTCACTTGGTACAAGTAATCCTTTTTTTCAGTGTCCTGTTTATTTGTTCAATTTCAAAGAGTACACTGAAATTTGAAGAATTTATTATGGAAACGGCTTAATGATATAATAATAATAATAATTTGCTCTTGTAACTTGAAGCAAACGTGGAAAAAAAATAAGAGTGAAAATAAGGAACAAAGTGAAGAAATCTCTCAACATTTTAAACATTAGAAATTTATCAAATTATAATAATTAAAATTCAAAGTAATCATTTTGTTGCAAAATAATTTATCCTCCTCGTGTTTTAACATTTTTGACAGTCGACATTTTAGGTTAAAAATGTTATTAGAGTTAAGGGGGAAAATTCCAGGAATTTCTATGCGGAATTTGATATACACTGTCTGAAGAACTTCTCTTCCATGAACATTGCACAAATTCCATCCAAATTGATTCTATAAATTCCTTCTATATGACGCTTGAACATTTCCAATTTTTGAACGGTTTATATATACATATATACATAAACTTGGGTCATACAGATGATCGCAGTGAGACGCGCGCGCTTTTTGGATTTGTCAAAAATAGGATTTTTTGCGTGGAATGGTAATTTCATTCTTTCTGAATCTTTCGGCACTGCACAATACATACCTGGATGGCTCAAAACTTCAGAATAATTTGCTTTGCTTCAATTTCCAAAACAGGTTTATTTCCATTTTTTTCTAAGTTCAATTATTTGTCATGGGAATAATTTTATTTATCAAATTTTAATATTCTATATTCATGTTTATTTGCTGATTATTCAACATATTTTGCACAGATTGCATGTTTTTTGCGAAAGTGGTTAGAAAGGTGTTCCTTTTTCGTCTACGTAAGGAAAAAATCTTAAAACTGTGTGCATTTATCAGTACTCTGTGAAGAATTTGCTTCATATGCATTTTATCTCGGCAGCATATTTCTCGTAATATTGAATATTTTGTTAAAAATAATAACAAATTATTCTCCAATTTTCAAATCAATTTTTTTCTTTGCAGCCAGGAATAAAATATCTTGAAATTCTTTTGATAACTCCGACTCCATTTTCTCGGGAACTAGGCTTTAATTTCAGCAGCGAAGAACTTTGAAATGTATTATTTTTCAAAATTGAAAATTGGACTTTTCAGTATTATTTCCCACTGAAAATTGCCTTCCTACCAGTAGCTACCCTTTAATTGGTTCTGTGATGATTTAGCAGTAATCTTATTATTATATTCCAATAAACTTAGTAACTTGAGAGTTTAATATTCACAATAGTAATTCTTGAAATAGTGACGCTATATTCTGGCTGACAAAATCCTTACTGTGCAAATAAATATTATAAAATCAAATTTTACTGTGTACATGATATACTTAGATTAACGAATATATATAGTGAATTAGAGCATGCAGTTCGTCTGTCGTTTCATTTTTACGTAATGAAACTAAAATTTCTAGACATAGGAAAAATCCCTAAAAGAGGCTGCATTTAATTACTCAGTAGATATCCGATCGGTTTGTCGACAATCCGCGAGAACTGATTATTGCAATCATAAAAATAGATAACCCAGATTCTGGAATAATTTTCTTTTTAAATTCATTTGTCCGTTTTATTAAAACTTCTCTGATTAACTTGCCTTTCTTAATTAACATTAAAACTGAATTCCATTTTCAAACTAATTTAGTGAATTTTAAGGATGGGGTTTCTCTAATTATTAAACTAAGAATCCTTGGCAAAAATGTAATCAAGTCAATTCAACAAAATGTATTTCTCATGTAGGAATCGCCCCATTTGTCCCCATTTCCATTAAGGCAGTGGTCAATATCTCACGAGAACATCTGGACTAGTAATTTGTGTCAGGGTCCTTCCAAGCAATGTTAAGATTTCCCATTACGTATGACTAGAAAAACTATATACGTTTGGTTAGGCCCCAATCTTGTATTTTAGCCTAGATTTATTTGGGCCCTGCTTAGGATAAAATATGCGAAAAGTTCTAGTCAGGAACTGGTCGGGCCTTAGTCATCATACCCCAGATGAACTTTCTAAAGATGACGCTGCATTATATATAATGCAGTGCGATGTTCAGATCCGCCCGAACTGTATGTGACAGAAAATTAACGTTTATTTTCATCCCAAGCATCCAGCAAATTTTAACTAATTTGTTTTTTCACCTCTCACAACAGTTATTTTCTTTCAAATAAAGCTAAAATTGTTTTTAATATGTGAAATATAAGCCAAGACGTAAAAAAAATATAACTAGCCAGGTCCTCTATTTTCTTCATCAGCGCCCGATCAGAAATATGAGGGAAAACTCTCGGGGCCCCTTCCAAATCCCTAATGCAATTTCGACATGTAACAACGTCGAAAATGTTTATATTTGTTTAATTAAACGTTCCTCAATTTGAAAATGTCTAATGCAAAGGATAACTGATCAAAGAATTTAAAAAAATATTGATTACATTTTTTGGCACTTCACAGTATTTTAAACATTGCTTCTTTATGGTAAAACTTTTTATGTTTACATAATTCAAAGTTGATGCAAAAACATATAAGCGTTCTTCACTTGAGACGAATCGATTGACATAAAATCATTACATTTTATAGAAGGGTAAGGAGGCTATGGTCATTAATAATGTTTGAAAAATCGGTCTTTACATTAAAAATTTGTATTTTAATGTAAAATCTTTTTTTTACAGTAAAACTTTTTATTCATATAATTCAAAGTTGATGTAAGAATAGAACAGATTCTTCGATTCAGGACAAAGTGATTGTGCTAATTATAATTGTGTATTTTACTGCCAACAATTTTTTCTGTCATTTTTTCTTCGGTTTTCAGGAATCCTGGAAAGGGTTGGTCACGGCTCGTTGCGGCTCATTGTGACACCGAAAAATCTGTTTTTTTTCTACTTGAATTCACAATACATTTCATTTTTTAATTTTAAACTGTAATTTACCGTGAAGGATTAGGGACCAGTCGAATGGCAAGATTTGTGAGGGCCTGTCTGACTTAGTCTCGAGACTGACACTGTCAGCATTTGCAGTCACTGACTGCCTTTTGGTGAGCCCTGGATTACGCTATTCCTAGAACTTGAGGCCAGAAGCGTGACAAACAGCTCGAGGGCCCACTATCAGCGCGTTAGTTGCTTCAGGTTGCGTGATGCCTCCAAATCCAACAGAAATGATTCAGCGGCCCTGCCTGTTTACGTTTGGATTCCTTCTAGATATGCTGAAGGCCAATGCAAGCCACGCCCGAAACCGTACTTATCTCAGGAGTTGAGTGTATTTGCTAATTAATCATAATGAGGAAGCAAAATGTTCCTCAAATGAGCACAATACAATTATAATTGTTTAACCATGTCGATTAGAGGAAAAATGTTAAAAGAGGTTTTTGTGAAAGCTAAATAGCGAGGAGATTTCACAAAACTACCTTTATGGTACAATTCATTTGTAAACGAAGATACAAATTTTATTTTAAATTACTGAAATAAATTTCTTTATTATTGGATTTTCTTTCACCAATTACTTGTACTCGATGTCAGATAATACCTAAAAATGGTTTAACTCAATATCCTTATCGGACAACTTCCTGTTATCCACCGACGCTCTCTGCAAGCTAGAGGAATATTTTGGAAAAATCTAATTTTCATTTAAACCTCCGGTTCTCAAGTTTTCTTCAGATACTTACTTGGGCTTGATGTCGGACAATGCCAGAATAAGTTTTAACTCAATATCGATATACAGAAATTATTAAAACATACATTTAATATTATAGAGTTTAACATAATACAGATAATTTTGCGTTTGAAAATACTTTAATCGAGTGCGAAGAGAGAGACACGCGATAAGAATGTATCCGATAAGACCTAGAAAGCTTTAACAAAAGAGAATTCACAATCACCAAATTACATGAGTCAATGGTAATACCTTTCATTTTAAAAGGAATAAATATGGGAGATGTTCAAAAACAGAGCGCGTAGCGCGCGGTAAATACACTATCGAGCGCGAAGCGCGAGATACGACAGACGCGCGCCATAAGGGCCATAGGCGAATTTGACCAGATAGAAATGCTAATGACGTTTACTTTCCTCAAAATCCGAAATTCCCAATTTAGACACAACAACAAAATTTATTTTAATATTTGAACTTAAGATCACAGAAATGTCCAATAAAATGTAAACAGGATTGAAAATGAGTAGGTAGAAATAAGTTATGAAAATGAGGATTAAGGCCATGCAACACGTACCCAACACCTACTTCAACGACAAGTTTTCGCAACAACTTACGTCAACACGAATTGAACGCTTATATGATCCTAAATTTTTTGAATGACAACAAAAATTCTTTTTGGTTTTTTTTTTTTCATATTTACTACGTCACTACGTATTACATGAGGGAGGGCAAGTGTCCAAAGTTGATGTTACGTAACGTTTCCTTCGTTTTATATAATTATCATTTTTTATTTATTATTAAATATAGTAATATTAATTGATAATTATTGATTAAAATATTTATTTATATTTCAAAATCTTTTAAAACATAATGCTTAAAAAAAGGTCAGAAAACAAAGAAAAGAAATATCACTAATGTTTTCCCACCAAAGGGTCATAGGCTTCTTACATTTCTAACACGTACTTGAGGAGTCAAAAAGGAAAACAATTGTTTTGTGAAAAAATCGTATATTTGTAAATACTCAAAAATCGACTTAAAATATCGACAAAGGCATCTGGAACTTTTTGTAGAACTCTTTAAGAACAACTTTCGCTTATCATACATTATATATTACGTAGTTCGTTTAGGGAGAGAGGAAAAGTCGGAACTGGGGGGGGGGGACAAAATTAAATTTTTGTTAGACACGTCAGTAAACAATCTTTCATTGAGTTTAATGTTTCAGAAACCCTGTCAACTTTAATGTTCCTGGAATAATTTTCGATAAAAAAAAGTCAACAAATAATAGACACTCTTTTATTTATATACCTAGGTTTATATTTATATTTTCGACGAATCTCAATGACAATGTTACCTTCAATAACCACGAACGCAGGCAATAACTAAGTAGATCTGACCTCGAAACAATTTAGAGAACTATAAATTTAACAAAGTAAACAGAATTTATAGAATTCGTTAAGGATACATAATGTCATATTTAATGGATTTTATACCTTACCGACATATTTTGGAACAATAATTGTTCCACATACAAACGTGTTACGTCAATACGAAATGAGAAATCGCGTTGAGTATTTGCGAAATTAAATAAAGACGAAGGAAAGTTTCCGTTGTCAAATGCTCTCGTAACCTACCCGTAATGTTCTTGAGGTGTGCTACGAGGGTCGTTGTTATATTTTTTCTTACAATTGATATGAACTGCATGAATATTTTTAAAGCCACTTGTCTCGAAACTGATGTGCTTATAGTTCTGAATGTTCAAATGAACAACATTTTTTATTAGACGCTTGCTAAACTAGAAACAGTGCAAAAGTAGTGGTTCAAATATTTCCAGAGAAAATAGAATGGGAAAATGAGAAAATTTCGTTCACTTGAACGTTCAGAACTTCAATCTCATACGAAACTGGCTAAAAAGCGCATCTCGCAGCTTGGACAAAGAGGTCTCCTAGTTATAACCTTTCAATAAAAAAATATAAGTCGAAACAAAACAAAAAACACACCTAGCCGTCCCTTGTAGAACAAAAATAAATATTCCTTTTCCAATGTTTAAAGATAAAATTATGAAAGAAAAAATACGCGCGATTCTTTAATAACGAACTACTTTGCTATACTGTAACTTTTTGCCGGGTGCTAAGAAACACGCGGCTGATCGAATGCCGCGGGTGGAGTGTTGAAGCTTGAACCGCGTGGTTTTCGAAGTTCGAACTCCCGTCTCCCGAGTTGTAAATGGGAGGAAAGTAGGGGGGTGAAGGGGGAAAGCTTACTAAATGGAGGGGATAGCGACGTTAGCAGTCTGGCTTGCAGCTGGTAGTGAGGGTTTTCTCATTACTGTTTAGAAGGCAAAAGCGGGCCGCCCAGCAAGGCGCTATCGGTAATTTACCCGGCACCGAAAGAGAAACTTAAAAATATTTCGTATATCAAAATGGAGGTATAAACATATCGGGTTTTTAATACAATCAAACACTGAGAAATTCAGTGTCTACTTGTACCGAAAAAGATCAGGATATTCACATAAGGTGTTTATGGTAAAAAATTGAGGCCCCCGATCAGATAGCCATTTATGAATTTATTTACTTTTTTGTATGTCTATTTGAAAAACTATAATTTAAAGTATGTCAATATAGATTCCACATCTACACATTTAAAAAGCCTGGAATTTTCTAATAACAATAAAAGCATGTCGACCATCTATGGAATTTTTGTGAAATTATTGGCTGATATAATTCTACATCTCCTTTTTGTAACCGGCGCCTCAATTTCTCTGGAACTTTCATATAAATGTTATGAATTTTTTACTCTAAGAAATTTATGTTCACATAAAAAAATCTGGATTTAAGACTAAAAATGGGTTTGTTTCAAGGTGTAATATAAAGAAGACTAATCCGACTAAAAACTAGCATAGAACTGCAGTCTCGAAATAAGCCACTATGGGGCTTAAATTTAGCTTGCATATAAATTGTAGTGAAACCAACCAAAAATTATTTAAGAAATTAATCTTCGATACCTAAAAACACAGTTATTTAAGAAGTGCATATATCACTTACGTTCGACCACAACAATATTTTGTATGGTCAGCCTTGTCACCTTCGTTTGGCAGCGCAGCCAAATATAAGATTTGATCAAAAATAAGAACCTAATTACTTGGAAAGTGCTAAAAATTTGACACGTAGCGCTGTATAATTTTTATAATTAAGGAACCATCCATAAATTACGTAACAGATGGGGGGAGGGGGTAAATCGACACTGTAACGTAATATTTTTAACAATTCAACCCCATAGGAAATCCATGTATCAAAAATTGTAGTATAATGGTAAACTTCCATCCCTCTAACGGATGTGGAACCCACCCCAAATTGACCCATAAACTTTAAAGGTTGATTTGGGTGTGTCCCACATGCGCTAGAGAGGCGAAATTTTGTTATGGTGCCTTTGACATACAATTTTGCGACTGTCATTGAAAATATTTTAAGTTTTCAGATTAGTGTTTGCACCGAATATCTAAAATTTTACCGGCTGATTTTTTAAACCTTTTCAACTTCATAAAATCAAATTGAATCCGCAGAAGTCAGTTCCCCTGAAATCTCTTTATATCTTTGATAACCTATGGCAAACCCTTGAAATTTTTTATTTTACCAGGAGGAGGCCAGAGATATCTGAACTACCAAATAGTTTAAGTTAACTAAAAATTTAATGAAGTCATATATATTTTGACTGCGAAAAGGAAAATAAAATTTGTTACAATAAACTTATCCATTTTTTGTCTTATCTATACTTTAAAGTTTTGCACGATAATTAAATTTGTAAACAGTTGTAGAAATACATACTTAAATAATAACACATTTTTCCAATATCAAAACATTCTTAGCGAAACCTTATTGACAGAAATCTATATTTTTCTACAACAAAATCCCTGATACTACTCTCTAAATTGAATAGGTTTTTCTCCGCCACTTCCCTATGGAACATGCAACAAAAGAACTACACTCTCCTCGAAAATTATATAACATATAAAAACATGTCATTTAGCAGAAAAATATCCGTGAAGAACGTAATTTTTTTGTTTAATAAGTAGAACATACCTCAAACTATTAAATATTTTATATGTTGCTGAAGTTCATTTTGAAAAGAAAATAGTGCAATTCACTATAATAACACGTAGATTTGATTATGCATTTTTCGACAAATTCAACGTGAACTAAAATAACCTTAGCATTTTGAGCAACGATTGCGATCATAATAAACACTAATAAAGCGTAATAAAACGAGGTTATTCAATTTTTACAAATATTTTATTGAATCACTTAACCATATTTAACTAACAACAATTTAGAAGATCGAAACTCTTTACTAAAGCTTTTATATTTTTTCCCCAGACTTCACTAAAATGGCTATATGCCTGCAACGCGGGAACGAAATCGCCTATTCCTAACCAATGACGACCATGCATGCACGTACGTTTTCACAGACCCAAAGATTAAAGGTTTAGGGACCCTAGAATTGCCGGCATTTTTATGTTCATGTTAAACTCCACGCGCGTGTAGTTGGCCGATGGTCAAGATGAAAAAATATACTACAACTCCCCGATTATCGTGTTGTCAAATCTAGAAAAGTAGATTATTAAGTCTAAGGGAGTACTTAGAAAAGAGTGCAAATCTCGATAAACTTAAAAAGTAGTGCACAGTTTTGGGGGTGGTAGTAATTTCAAAAATTACTGTGAAAAAACCAAGAGCTGGTTCAGGTGATCGCGGATATCCCGAGTCTGCGTAATAATTATTCATTCTTCAGAACAGCCACAAAATCTTCAATTCATTAAAACGAACCGCTATTTGTTATAATCTCCAAACTTCAAATTGAAATTAAGCCAATAAAAATGTTCAACTTCAATTTCGCGGCAAGGCGTTTGTTTTGAACAACTCATGTCCACATAAAATAAAATATCGAGTTGAAAATTTAAAGAAATTAAATACGTAATACTTGAATACCCTCTAAGGAATGTTCACAGCATCATAAATTGGTATTTGCTTTCCCTATTTTTCAATGCGATATCTCATTTCGTGTGCAATTCGTACGGTCCAAAAAAGGTCGATAACGATGGAGAAGTGTCACATGTCATAAGAAAAAATAGCAAAATTCAAGCCTCTTTATCAGCTTAAACGCCAAAGTAACTAAATTTTAGTTCTCAAATAAAAAAAGGAGATCTATTGTTTCAGATTTTGGCTGTTCCACAGTATCTCAAACGCTAAAACACGTGGTTAATTGAATACTCGGAAGTGTCACATGTTAAATCCTAAAGATTCATGTGCTTTTTAGGTTTGTTCCATGTGCGACTTTGAGCTTGTTTAAATTATTTTACTTTCGACCCTCAGTCTATCATCCTTTTTGTACATATTCAGAAAGAAACCACTTATATAATTTTTTAAGCAACTCAAAATGTTCATAAAAGGAAAATAGTTTCAAATCAGGCATAAAATTAATTTGTTAATGTATTATTTTTCACGGTAAGTTTTTTAATTTACCATATTTTGAGGTTAGTTTTTCTTCCTGAGAGTATCTCAATCTATTTTCCACAAAAACTCCAGTTATTTAAATCACAGCAATTATACTATTTTGCTTGAATAATAAAGGCTAACATTAAAAAAATGTTCTGAAATAATGAACTTTTTATGTTTAATTATTAACTTATTAAATTTTGAACGATTCTATAGACATAGTACAGGGATGTACTATTTCAAATTGTTCAATATCCAACGCTATTAATTAGAATAACAGCGTAATTAAAAATTTATAAATTAGTATATTTTAAATTCTGAAACTAATTTATAAAATTTTAATAAGAAATTATTTAATTTGAAACTATTTAAATTTGGAACTGTAAGTTTTAAACAAATTAATTTCCAATGCTTCAACTGTCCAAACGAGAAATATGAAATTATTCAATTATGCTCGCTTTCGGCAGTTTTAATTGCCCATGAAAGTTTTATCAACTCATAACTATTCCCTTGAATCATGAACAAATAACCGAAAAATATTTGCTAACCTCACCCAATTATAAATTAGCAAAAACTTATTCATCTTCTTGTTTTTAAGTTGATAAAATTCGACAAACAAAACAATAAACACATAACACGTGGTCGGGAAATTTGACCGTAAGTTTCCAAACTATGCCTGATTGTAAAACATAAACAATAATTGGTAAGCGCGAAAAAAGGTTGATTAAGAAAATAGGATCAAAGGTTGGAGGGAGTGAAGTGAAGTTGCTGAGGGGTAATTTCAATGGGGGGGGGGCTATTGGGAGTCGCCGTTCGTCGATCTAGGAAGAGGAACGAAGGCCGATGAGACTGAAGAGAAGTTCCCAACTTTTACGTATGCATACGCGGATTCGCCGGGACCCATAACCTCTAAACCGGAGAATCTACAAATGCTAAAAATGATAACTGAACCTCTACTTAATTTTCATTCTGCTCACCTTTATCGATGCGTGCTTCCAAGATTTGTACCTCGTCGTCGAGGCTCCTGTCTCCCATCGTCTCGCTAGTCTGTTGGACGTCCATGCACATAATTTCCCGCCACAGAACACCACCACTTCCACTCTGGCACACGTCTGCCGTCACGTCTTATTCGTCTCCTTGACATTTACGACATGAACGGCTCCAGCGGGCGAGCACTTTCGCGATAGCGCACCGCCACGTGCGTGAAGCGCACTTCTACGACTTCTGCGTGTGCGTGGTGTGCAGATTAAAACTTGTCACTGTTTTGAACGCCGGTTTAAGCGTGCGCGCACCAACTTTCGTAATTAGTAACTGGAGGGAAAGCGAAGAATACAGCACAACAGTTTAGGTTTACCGGTTATACACCGACGCGCACACTCTAGTCGGACGGAGGTAAGACACTAGACTGGATTTGAATGTGAAAACGTTGCCGCTTCTTGCCTCGCTGGCACCCCCCACCCCGTCACCTAGCATAACGGTTTGCGACGTTGCCGCACATCCGGTTTGACCGCCTACGGTGGGGGTAACGCAATTTAGCTGAGTGGTGGGGGTCAGGTATAAGCGAAATGAGTCAGCGCGGGTAGCGGGCGGCAATTGGAATTTTCCACGATCCCTCGGGGGAACGTTCGACCGTTAGGTTAGTACAATCTACCGGAAGAGTGATCCTTGCATCAGCGCCATTTTAGCCAATTCGTGAACGCGGACAACTACAGTTGTAGAAATTAAGGCGTGGCATCATTTCTGCAGACTTTTTAAGTATTTAATAAATATTTAGTTACGTCTTTATGGCATCATATTTGTCGTCCTCCAATAATCCTGCATCCACAAGATCGTAAACGAGAAAGTATTCTAACCTCAATCTAACAATCAGTTTTCGTCCTACTCGGCTTGCAGCTTGTGTTTTCTGCTAAAATTATTAAAAGTATTTTTTTATTTATAGGATCTTATGCATTTATAACCTGGCTGGACACATACTTATGGGGATCCAGAGGGAACCACTGGTGCGTACCCCCCCCCCCCCC